>CAUZXS010005334.1:112500-117500 GCA_963585895.1 Sepioteuthis lessoniana | reverse complement strand
CATTTTATAAATTTCACAATCAATATACTTTTATATATATATATATATATATATGTACATATATATGTGTCTGTATATATATATATATATATATATATATACGGATATATGTATAACTATATACATATATATATATATATATGTGTGTGTGTGTGTGTGTGCGTATACTGAGAGAGAGAGGCCGACCGACAAAATAACTGTCAGATTGAGACACACAAAGAGATATTACGTACTCATACATCTTCATCCTCTATCTCAGTTTCCAAGTATATCTTTATGTATATATATATGTGTGTGTGTGTGTATATATATATTTGGTCGACTTTACATATATATATATATATATATATATATATTTATATGTTGAGTAAATTTTGCATCTGTTTGTCCTTCTGTGTATCTTTCTATCTAACTATCAATTCAGATGTTATCATTTGTTGACGAGACGATCTTCGTCAGCAGTGGTGAACATGAATCGCGCATGGCAAAGCCTTCTTCTTCTCTTCTCTCGACAGGTGTACTGCGCAAAATATAACCTCGAAAATGTCTTTCCCGCGGCGTTTTATTAAATCTGCCCATCAAAGTCTTCCGGGATAAGTGGCTTTATTAGGTGATCAGACTTCCGTGTCACTTTGCTTAATAATACATTTCTACATTAATGTCTAGACATTATGGCTGTTCCCTTTTCTTCTCTGCTCATCTAACTGTTTGTCTCTATGTTCCTTTGTCTTTCAGTCTTCCCAGTTAGGCGACTCATTCATACATACATCATCATCATCATATCGCGCTGGTAGCACGGATATCCCTGACCCTCTCTCGCCACTCCTCCCTATCGTTCATCGCCCTAGGTAGGTCTTCAGGACAACATCCTGTATCCTCACATAGCTGCTGAATGTACGTTCGAGCTGGTCGTCCTGCTTTTGCGCGGCCATGTGTGGGGATCCATAAGAGTACATCTCTTATGAGTTCATCTCTGCTTCTCCAGCAGTGTCCTGCATGTCTGGTTCGTCTAACTTGAATAGTTTTCGTGATAGGGGGCAGGTGGTCGTACAGTTGGTGTCTTGTGGGGTGTTGCTGCCAGGACTTGTTCAGGATTGCACGCAGCATTCTTGTGTAATTGCCATCAAGTTTCTTCTCCAGCCGTTTTGTTAGCGTCCATGTAGTGCATCCATATAGCAGTATCGATGTGACCGCAGCCTGGAAGAAACAGCGTTTCATTTTGTGTATATATATATATATATATTTGTGTATATATATATATATATATATATATATATAAGTATATATATATAAGTATATATAGATACATGAATGCTCGAATGTATAAAATTATTTGCATGTACATGCAAACACAACCACACACACAAATATATACAAATACGTACATATGTACATATATACCTTGATATATATATATATATATATATATATATATATTTGTAGGAATGTATACAATTACTGGCATGAATATGCAAACACCCTCACACACACATATAAAAATACATATATATGAATATAAATATATATATGCATGTATACATACGTATTTGTATATATATATATATATATATATATAATTGTGGGAGTGTTGGAAATTACAGGTATGTATGTGCAAACGCGCGCGCACACACACATACACACACACACACATACACATATGCACACCCACTCACATAGATCTATATAGAAATATATATATATGTGTATATGTATGTGTTTATATATCAGTGTGGGAATATAAAAATTACTGTATGTATAAGTAAAAAATCACATTCACACGCTCACGCACATGTGATTGGAAATGTAACACCCAAAAGTATCGGTGGGACATAGAAGACATGTAATCGCTATCTTCCCTCGAGCTAGGTCGTGAGTAAACAGCAGAAGAAAGATTTTTAAAAGCCTAAAATAAAGCTGAAAATTAAATAATAATAATAATAATAATAATACCTAATTTCAGCAAGACGACCAGATCTTATGATAATCAACAACAACAACAACAACAACAACAACAACAACAAGAGAGAATTTGCCGAATTATGGATTTTGCTGACCTGTCTGACTACACAGTAAGTTTGAAAGAAAGCGAAAAGAAGGATAAGTACCTGGACCTTGCCGGGAAATAGAAAAAAAACTGTGGAATATGAAAGTGACAGTTACACTAATTGTAATTGGTGCTCTTGGTACCGTCACTAAAGAATTAGTAAAAGGACTAAAGGACTAAGAAATAAGAGAACGAGTAGAGACAATCGAAACTACAGCATTGCTGAGATTGGTCAGAACACTGTGAAGAGTCCTGGCGGCTCGAGGAGACTTGTTGTCCCTCAGACTCCGGTAAAAAACCATCAACTAACGCTGATGCGAAAAACTCCCAAGGAGTAAAAATGATTATAACAGAAACGTGTGGAGACCATTAGAACTACAACATGGTTGTGATCGGCCATATTACTAAGGAGAGTCCTTGGAAGTTACTTTCACTCAACAAAACGACTGGAGAAGAAGCTAGATGGCAATTACACAAGAATGCTGCGTGCAATCCTGAACAAGTCCTGGCAGCAACACCCCACAAGACACCAACTGTACGGCCACCTGCCCCCTATCACGAAAACTATTCAAGTTAGACAAACCAGACTTGCAGGACACTGCTGGAGAAGCAGAGATGAACTCATAAGAGATGTACTCTTATGGATCCCCACACATGGCCGCGCAAAAGCAGGACGACCAGCTCGAACGTACATTCAGCAGCTATGTGAGGATACAGGATGTTGTCCTGAAGACCTACCTAGGGCGATGAACGATAGGGAGGAGTGGCGAGAGAGGGTCAGGGATATCCGTGCTACCAGCGCGATATGATGATGATGACAGTGAGAAACTATCGGTTAACGCTGGAGTAAAAAGCTCGGAAAGGAGTAACAAATAATAATAATAATGATAATTTGCTGTCACTCAGACTCCAGTGAAAAACCATCAGCGTTAGTTGATGTGAAAAACTCTAATGAGTAAATATAATAATAATGATAATAATTATAATAATAATTAGCATAGAAGAAGTATAAGACTACACGCGACTGGGTGGGCTAGGTGATCCACTGGAAGATGTGCAAGAAATTTAAATTTGACCATACGAACAAATCGCATATGCACAACCCGGCACCTATCCTGAAGAATGACACATATAAACACCTATGGGACTTTGACATACAAACGGATAACCTAATCTCGTCTTGAAGACCAGACCTTATAATAATCAACAAAAAAATAAAAATAAAAAGAGAACTTGCAACATTGTGGACTTTGCTGTCCCGGCTGACCACAGAATAAAACTGAAGGAAAGTGAAAAGAGGGATAAGTACCTCGACCTTGCAAGGGAATTGAAAAAACTATGGAACATGAAGATGACAATTCCACCAATCATGATTGGTGCTTTTGCTCCAGTCACCAAAGAATTATAAATGTGACTGGAGGACTTGGAGGCTGGAGGACGAGTAGAGACCATCCAAACGACAGCATTATTGAGAACGGACAGAATACTGAAAAGAGTCCTGGAGACTTAGGGGGACTTGCTGTCACTAAAACTTACTGTCACTCAAGCTAATGCTGATATGAAAAACTCAAGGTGCTAATATAAAAAAAAAATAAAGAGATGCAAATAGACGACCTAATTGCCGCTATAAGACCAGACCAAGGTGCCCGTGGTGTAATGGACACGGCATACACGAGTTCAAATCCTGGACGAAACTGATTGTATTTCACATAGCACTAATACCCTTGGGAAAGGTATGAATCCAATTATTCTCCCTCCAGCTATGGGTAAATAGTAGGGCAGAATAGGTTCTTCAGCCTTGGTGAGGCAACTAGTCTAGGAGAAGGAAAACTCTGAATTCAAACCTGTTAAACTCCGCTTAAAAAAATTGACCTTGTGTCATATCCTGCCCGAGCGGAGGGGTTGGGTAAATATGATAAGACCAGACCAAGTCATATTTAACAAGTAAAAGTGAACTTGCCGAATAGAGGACTTTGCTGTCCCGTCCGACCACAGAGAGAAAATCCAAGAAAGCTAAAATAAAAAAAAAACTATAGAACATAAAGGTGACAGTGACACTAATTATAAATGGTGAGCCTGAAACGATCCCCAAAAGCTTGGAAAAGGGGCTGGAAAAGTTTAAAAGAGCAGGAAGAGACGAAACCATCCAAACTACAGCATGGCTAACATTCGCCAGAATACTGAGAAAAGTCCTGGAGCCTTGTGGAGATTCAGACTCCAATGAAAGACCATTAGTTAATGTTGGAGTAAAAGACTAAAAATATTTTCTAGAAATGAGCTTGATTTTAAAGAAATTTATAGATGATTCATAAAATATATTTACAATGTTAATATCTAATCACAAAGAATTGATTATATATATATATATATATATATATATATATATATATATATATATATATATTATAAACTTTTACATCTTACAATTTAGGACGTGTTCATAAATTATGTAAGTTATATATGTCAACATACAAAACAGCACAATACATATTTAATATCATATAAGTACACGTATACTCCAAATTGTATATATATATATATATATATATATATATATATATATATATATATATATATTTGGTCACATGTTATTTTTTAAAGGTTCTAATTTTGTGCAAGGTTTTCAAGGATATATATATTTCTGCTTATTCCAATTTCATTATATATATATATATATATACATCTGGTCTATCACTCTTTCTCCCTCCCCCTCTCTCTCTCTATCTCTCTCTCTCTCTATCGATATATACGTACATATACGCACAGATAAATCGATAGGTTGATAGGTATTCACTTTTCTAATACTTTCTTCAAATAAAGGAAAATAAAGGAAAATATTCTGACATTTACATAACCAGTGACAGGTAAAAATTTCTCTTATGTTGAATACAATCTCACACTTGGTACTTTAGATTCTCACTCGCGCACACACGTACACACACACACACACACACAC
>CAUZXS010005334.1:97500-107500 GCA_963585895.1 Sepioteuthis lessoniana | reverse complement strand
ATTGCCTATGGATTGATTTACAGATATTTCTGTTCACAGATAAGATCAACAAATAATCGGGAAAATAACGGTAGTATGTAAGTTCAGATAACCAGCCTAAACAGAAAAATACGCGGGCGAAGAGGATATTCATATATCCGCACGGTACTTAAAAAGACAATAGAAGGTCTGTAAGTTTGGACTGAAAGCAGAGATCCGCTGGTCGCTCAGGTGAAGGGGAGAGATCTGCAAGTCCCTCAAGGGAAGGGAGAGACCTGAGGGTTACTCAAGCAAACATGTCTTGTGTGTTCTCAAGCCGTCGCACAACTTCACAAAAAGTGTGCCCGCCACAGAAGAAAGGTATTTGCGAACTCTTTCTGACTGTATTCCTACTACACACAAGCGTCGCCGTCGAAGAATGAAAATATAGATTAGATTTTTATATAACGAGTCCTTCCTACAGTAAAAGGCAATTTTAGACGGTCGATCTCTCACTTAACAAACTGAGATATCTGAGATCCAATCGACGTTTGACGGCAAGAAGGATCTATGATGAGTTAGCACAGGTGATGAATTAACATTGATCGGTGATGCCAACCTGAAAAAAAAATTCATTAATTTTTTGACAACCTCTCAAAGATCACGTTCTTAGTCTCAAAGAGTATCATTGTGGAATCACACCCAATTTACTCCCCTAGTGGCTATTTTAGGTCCTTGAATCAAAACCCTGATCCGGGGTCGCCACTGTGGAAAACATCTAATGAGTCGTGACGAATCAAATGCAGGAAGTATCAGTTGACAATTTTCAGGCGTGTTTCAAGGATTAGGAACGATTTGTTCGTTAGAGTGAGTATCCACAAAATAACTCTTTCGATGAAGATCAAACTGATTTATAACTAAGGTGATGAAAAATTTTGTCATTAAGGGTTTTCGGACTATTGTCTTCGTCTTTATTGTTATTTCTACAACGTTTCGGCCGATATGTCCTCCGGGACTTCTTTAGGTGTTTGTCGAACACGGGAATCTACACGGAACTTCAAACTACGTCCTTTATTGAATCCACGGGGGTTCGCCTGTTCTGATCCTGTTAACCTTAACCGGGTACAAGTGTAAAGAATTCCTGCAATCAAATTTGAACCAGATGATTATCCCCTTAAAAGCTTAGGGAGCCAACGCCAATAACCGTTATGCTATGTATCCTGCTGGACATATCGGCCAAAACTTTGGGGAAATAACAATAAAGATTAAGACTATAGTCCGAAAACCCTTAAGGATAAAAATCAACAAGCTTCGTCTCAGAAATTCTAACAACTAAACAATTTTGGTACAGATTTTTTACACATTCTTATTAACTAATATACCGATCATATATGCATGTGTTCCTGTGTATATATTTACCTCCCCTTTTGCGACACAAAGTCAGTTTTTAAGCGGTGTTTAACAGATTTAAATTCAGAGTTTTCCTTCTCCTAGATCAGTTGCCATACTAAAGCTAAAGAGCCCAGTCAAACCTTACTATTCATCCATCAGATTCATGCCTTTCCCAAGGGTGTTAGTGCTATGTGAAAAGCAAACAGTCTCGCCCAGTATTTGAATTTGTGTGTACCAGAGTACGTTTTTATTTCATGTGTGCATTTGTATATGTATACATATATATATATTTATATATGTGTGTGTGTGTGTGTGTGTGTGTGTGTGTGTGTGTGTGTGTGTGTGTGTGTGTGTGTGTGTGTGTTTTCTGTTTTAATCCAGCTTGATTCTTCGTATAAACAAGAGTTTTTAGTTATCTTACTGACCAGATCAGACTTGATACAATTTTGTCTGATCCATTGACGGATAGATTGATTGATTTTAACGGCATGTCAACATGTATATGGGCATTTTAGGTATATACATATATATATATATATATATATATCTTTAAGGAAAAAACAAAACCGATCACATTAAGATTATAAATTTATTTCCATCCTGTTATGTGTTTTTGATAAAATCAAAAAACTCGAAAAAAAATTTACAGGACTTCTTCAGATGGATAAAACAATTCAGAATGGACACAGGAAAGAAAGGTGGGAGGAGATAGAAGAGGGGTGAAGGGTTTTCTCCTCATTTAGCCCACTTCCGGTTTTTTATTTTATTGCCGGTTGGAATTATAGTCAATGAATTTATTTTTATTTTTTAAATTCTAACAACTTTTCGACTTAAAACTCAATATTTAATACTAATTTAGATAATATATATACATATGTATATATATATATACATATATACATATATGAAGAAAATAGAAAAACAAAATATTCAAAATTTGATGAATTTATCATGAGGGAAAGTCAACGTGAAGATGGCGAAGAATGTTATATGAACAGCGATGGATGTTAAATTCCAGCGTGTAACTTTATATCTTGACGAGATTTCATGTTAAGTAAGTCAAAAATAGTTTTAGAAGATAAAGTAATACCAAATTTATTTGAATTATTTTCTATAAAGTTAGTGAAAGAATTACTAGGTAAAATAATGTGTTCATGGGGAGCTTTTATAATATTAGAAGGTGCGTTAATGGAGGTTTGAGATCGTTTTCCTTTATGGATTTTGTGCACTTTAGGTTTCGCAAATTATATGAAGGTTTTAGGCTAAAAAAGATTTTGGAAGGAATTTTCTATGTAATTAAATCAAACATCTAGATATTTAGGGGAGCAAATACGGAGGCTACAAAGGTAAAATCCAATAATAATTTCAACCAAAGTAAATGATCTCTTTATCTATCTAATTACGTAATAATTTTCAAAAGAAGAAAGCTAATTTCTTCATATACACTTTCTTCTGTTATTTTAATAAAAATCCATCGCTATTCAAACAACATTTTTCACCATCTTAAAATTCTAGCGAAGTTTATGAAAACCAAACAGTTTATCGACGATTTTCCATATATATATATATATATATATATATATATATAAACAGTTTTACGGTCCGTGCAAACACAAATTGAGGTTTAAGGATTGCCTCATGGACACTTTCAAAAATACTGCAATTAAATCCACCGGCCTGTGGAAAATGGGTCCAATCAGATTAAGCACTAACAATTGAAACGGGCTGTTCGAAAGGATAGATTTGAGTCCATCAACATCCAAAGTTCCCACATGTAGTTTTTTGTGGAAGGCTACAGGGTGGAACGATAAAATTGTCGCTCTAGAAAAGATGACATGATTCCAATTCCGTTTAATGAAAACCGGTTTTCTTTTTTTTTGTTGCAGACCATCTACTAGTTTGCCAGTTTTGTACAAATCTCAAGAGCGATAGGAGCCTTCTATCATGTCTGAAAGTGACACAATGTTCAACGGGGAAGATCGGAGATGCGCCGCTGTACAACACATGTTCTCTACCGATCCAAATTATGACAGCCAGAACCATCGCTGGATTGCCACGAATTACACGGACTTGCCCAGGGTGATGAAAACAAAGTTTCCGGCTACGGTTATGGTCTTTGGTGTGGTTTCAAGTGAGGGCCACATCATGCCACCTCACATCTTGGAAGTCAGCTTGAAAGTCAAAACCAAAGTGTACCTGGATGTGCTGAAGAGTGTGGTGATCCCCTGATGCAATCAGGTGGCCGTTGGTAGACACTGGGTGTGGCAGCAGGACGCGGCGCCGGCCCACAAGTCCAAAGAAACCCAGGCTTGGCTTCAGAAGGAGTGCTACGACTTTGTACCCTTCTCTCACTGGCCCCTCTCCTACCCCGACCTGAACCCGTTGGACTACTTCGTTTGGTCATACGTCGAGAATATCACCAACATGACCTCGCACAACACCAAAGCCAGCCTGATCGCCGCCCTCTGCCGAGTATTCACCGAGCTCCCTCCGGCACTTGTGGAAAAGGCATGCTCCCAGTTCCGGATCCGTATCGAGACATTATTTGAGGCTGAAGGCGGCTACATTGAATAGATGTCAGCTCTACTACATAATCAACTTACCTGAATTGATTTTTTCAATAAAAGTTTTAAAATAAAGCAGCAGTGTTGTTTTTTTAGGACGACAATTTTATCGTTCCTCCCTGTACAATGTTGCAGATTCTTCTGAAGTCTTAGTGAATTGAAGAGTAATCTACGTGTTCACATCCTCTAGGGTGCTTTTGAAATAAAAATCAGAAAATAGTCTTGCTCATTCGTGAGTTGACAGCCAGGACTGGTGTCAAGTCAGCCAGGTTTCGATCCCAGCTTCAAGCATCTTGCGTGTCTAGACATACTGATGTGTTGTGATACGACGAAATAGTCTCTCTGTGGATGAATATATATATATATATATATATATATATTCGAGAAAAATGGAAATAAATACGATGAGATGTAAATATAAAATAGAAGTAAAAAAATAAAACAAGATATTCAGAGTGTGTATCTATTTATAAATGAATAATTTGTTAATGTTTGACGTTTCGTTTTTTAAACCATCTTCAGAGCAATGTTATTATGCCTCATCCAAAATTATAAAAATTATCATGCATGAATAATTCTACTTGCGAAAATATTCTAAGATTTAGTTTTGGGTTATTTGGTTTAATGGCAATACCCTATATACACACAAACATATATGTATATATGGAAGTAAATAATGGAGTAAATTCCGACAATATAGAGAAAAAAAAAGCGTCGACTTTCTTTCTTAATCTCTCCTTCAGCTTGGATTACCTTGTTTTCAATTTTTTTACACACACACACACACACACACACACACACACACACACACACACACACACACACATATACATATATATATATATATATATGTGTGTGTGTGTGTGTGTGTGCGTGAGTATATATATATGATTTGTAAGCAAATAGTTTGTAGGTAACTTTATTTTGAAACTAGTTGTAAGAGCTCATTTGCTTGTTTACTGGTTACCAATTTCGAGTATTCTTATCTCACACAAATAAATACTAGCGGCAATGAATTATTACCTTTTAACATAATCCCTTTCTTTATAAATGCCATTAATCTAGTGGTATATATAGTTGTTGGCGACTGTGGTCGAGAGCGACTAGAAGGCTCCCTTTTCAATAGCTAAGACACCGAGGTGTAGGGGAGGGCGCTACTCCTTTCCTTGGAATGCACCACTTTACCCTTGATACGTACCTTATATTGCTGAGTGTTAAGCAAGGAGGTATCAAGTATCATTTTTAAAGTCTTTGGTATGACGCGATCTGGGATTGAGCCCAGGTCTCCCGGACCATTGGCGAACACTCTACCCACTTGGACAATGAGCCGGTTAGTGGCATATATATATATATATATATATATATATATATATAATGATGGTCGTTCAAAAGATTTTTGGTCGCTGCCAGAAAGAAGAGCCCTAACTGAACATTTTTCCTCTGGCAATACTCGACCATTTCATATAAAACTAGAAAAACTAATTCAGTCTTAATTTATTTGTCTCATTTTTAATTTATTTGTCTCATTAATTTATTGGTCTCAACCAATACAAAGCAGAGATGTGTGAGACAAATCTGAAATCTGGCTAAGGCTTAGAACTTTTTGAACGTCTCCTGATATATATATATATATATATATATATATATATATATATATATAGTTAGTCTCGTGTGGAATATTGATCGGCAAGCTACGCAAGCATGATTTAAATAATGATTTTTATTCTCACTGATTTGCCATATGTCTGGCCTTGTGATACATCTAAGGTAAACTCACACACCAACAGCCATTCCTTGACATATATCTATTTAGTGTTACATGTAACAGCAGGTAAAAGAGTGAGACTTGTTCCTTGAAAGTCGCAAGTTCAACTTCTGAGTCTAAAATTCTTTAAAGAAACGCAAAAGGTGACAATTGTGAAGTCTGAAATCACTCAGTATGACGCCGGATGTGACGTAATAAAGTGTTCCGGTCAACATTTCTTGAAGGTTAGTCGATATAAGTCCGAAAAATGTATCAGTCGGCATGTGCTAGCTGATACACGATAGATGTATTCGGTATTAACAATATGTAAATACACACTGAACATTTTTTCATAAGAAAGTTAATTTTCTTCGAATGCAAAGATACTAATGTATGATGATTTCTCGAGTAACGTTATATAATTAGTGTTTATTTATTATTTGACACATTTTATTAGTCAGTATTTTTATTCTTTCAACTAGATCTGCCATTATTTATTTAATTATTTAGTTATTATATATGTATGAATACAAAAGTAGCTACAGTTCTAAGATGTGATAATGCAATTTAGTTTTTACATTTTAGGGATTCACTACTGTAGATTTCGGTCATAAATTATACCTAAACATATCCGTTTCTTCTGTAAACTTCCATGGGAAAATTCTATCTCCTTTAGTTAAATTTGCTTAATATCTGATAAAAGATAATCAGTTTATGCTTTATATATTTAGGAAGGTGTTTATAAGTTGGTGACATTTTATATATATATATATATATATATATATATATATATATATATATATATATATGATGTCACCAATTTATAAACAACTTTTCTCTCTCCAAATCAATTTATTCTTTTATTCTATATTTTTTGCTTATCTCCTTCATTTGGGTTAAAAACCTGTTTGCCATTACTTAAAAAAATAAAGTGAAAGGAAAAAGAAGTCAAAAATTGATACATCTTGATATAGGAATTGAATGTTATTTGTCAACCAGACGCGAAAAACAAATGTTCTGATCTTTACTTAATAAAAAAGATAAAAATAAAAAAGCAAATGAAATTTGGGTTAGAGAGATAGGGTGGCCTGAATTTTGTGGGTTTTTTTTTTTAATCTTCATTCGAAATTTCTCATTATTTCTTTGTCTGAAGATGCAGATCTAATATTTTAAGAAAATATAGGGTCTACTGAAATGAATATTGTTACAAAAAAATATGAGTAATTTTTAAAGTTATATATATATATATATATATATTATATATATATAGTGTCGCAAAAGTCACTTGACCATTTTAAAAATCAAGCAATATTTGAACAAGAAAAAAAGAATATATATTTCTTTTAATTTTATTTATTTTAACTCTTAGAATTATTTTGAAATATTTGGTAAGTATGATATACCCTAAATACTCTCCGTTTTCTGCTTCTCAGTGATTTGAAAAAATTAAGTGACTTTTGCCTACCTTACACACACACACACACACACACGCACACACACACACACACACACACACATATATATATATATATATGTATAGCTGTGTGTGTGGTCTGTTTGTCTGTCTGTCTGTCTGTCTGTCTGAGTTGCATTTAAAAAGTATCAAGACTGAAACTGTAGACAAAGAATCAAATATTATTTTTCTCAAAAATACTCTCGGAGGCATTCAGCATACTTGTGCGACAAAGTTTTCCTTTGTGAGAGGCACCTGTGAATTCCAGTCATATTTCTCGCTCTTTGATGGTCCACTTTTATTTAGATTATGGCAAAATTCTAATACTTACTCTATTTACCAACCCCTCTGCTCGGGCAGGATATGACACGAGATCAATTTTTAAGCGGAGTTTAACAGGTTTGAATTCAGAGTTTTCCTTCTCCTAGACTAGTTGCCTCACCAAGGCTGAAGAACCTAGTTTGCCCAACTATTTACCTATAGCTGGAGGGAGAATAATTGGATTCATACCTTTCCCAAGGGTATTAGTGCTATATGAAATGCAAATCAGCCTCATCTATGATTTGAACTCGTGTCACCGTGTCCATTTCCTACGACGATAACCATTACACCACTGGCAATTCTTATACTTACATGCATATAAACACAGACAATCGCATAAACACTGATGGAAAAGGAAAGTGAAAGCGAGAGATAGAGAGAGAGAGAGAGAGAGAGAGAGAGAGTGTGTGTGTATGTGTGTGTGTGAAAAAGAGAGAGAGAGATAGAGAGAGAGATAGAGAGAGAGAGAGAGAGAAAGACAGAAAGAAAGGAAGAGAAAAGGAGAGGAGTGAAAGTTGATCCTAGTCTGGTATAAGGTCAGCGCAACAGGTTTGCTAACATCTTCCTTATGGAAACTGCCGAAAAAATATAATACTGTGTTTCCGCGTATTTAGTTTTTTGATAGAGATATACAATAAATCTACCTTCATAATACCCTCAAATTCCTTACATCATCAATATTATTATTATACTCATTTATTTTTTCAGGTGTTATAATCAGAGATACGAATACTAAATGGACTTTACTGATGCTGAAGCTTCTCAAAGACTCCTGGAAGTAGAAGAAAATTAAAATATATCTGATTGTTCTTATCCAAATCTTTTTAATGATGTTGATATATGCCTTGAAATACTTTCTTGAAACATGATAATTACTTATTAATTAAGATGATTTAAACTTCGATAAAAAAACGTGTACATAAAAAAATGTGAGCATTCTTATACGCTCTCTCTCTCTCTCTCTATATATATATATATATATATATATATATACATGTACATATGTGTGTGTTGTGTGTGTGTGTGTATGTGTGTATAATTTGGTAGCTTTCCTTCCTTCAAATAAGCTTGGTTAAAGGATATAGATACATGTTTTCAATAAATTTATATTAAGATCCTTACCAACTTCTTGACAAGTATTCTAATTTCTGGTTTGAATTCGTAGATAAATTCACCATATTTTTTCTCCAGCGCTTTCAGACCCTTCAAAGAACTTCAAGAGTAGCGATTCATAAACGCAAAAAATTGATATTTAAATTGCTAAAACGGGATGGAGTCGTTTCTTTTTTAAAGAAAAGTAGAACGAGATGGAATTCGTGTGTATATAGTTTTGTATAACATCAATGTAGAAAAGAAGACAAGAAGATCTTATCCTGATATGATTAAATATATATATATATATATATATATATATATATATATATATATATATATATATATAAGTATTTTGTGATTTGCTTGAAACATTGCACAAATTATTTTATTTTATTGTATTGTATTAATTTAGACGGTTATTGCAATGCAAAATAATCATTTGAGTCTAATTAATTTCAAAGTAAAAACTTCATCGCCAGAGACTTGTTTTAAATGAATACGACTGTGGATGTTAAAATTTTTTTGGTGTTGTAAACATGGTGTCACGTGGGGTGTTAGATCGCCATGTTAGGTGTTGTAGCCATGGTGCCACGTGGGGTGTTTAAAAGCCATGCAGAATAGACGTGACTCGCGTTATCCTAATCAACTTCATTCTATTCTATTTTCTATCTTTATTTTTTATAAACTTTAATCTATATCTAAGATGTGCATGTTAATTAATGGTATATTCAGTATTTTATTCTAATATATATATATATATATATATATATATATATATATATATATATATATATATATATATTCTAATGTTTACATATATATATATATATATATATATATATATATATATTGATTTGGTCTAATGAGAATAATGTTCGTCCGGGAGTTTGGGATTCAATCCCATGTCGAGTCATACCAAAGATTCAAAAAATGGTACTTGATGCTGCATTGCTTAACACTCAGTATTATAGGTAAGGATCAAGGGTAAAGTGGAGCAATCCCGGAAGTGAAGTAGCGCCTTTTCCTATACCTCGGTGTAGTATCTATTGAAAAGGGAGACTTTGGGTCACACTCAACTAAGGTCGCTAACTTTATAAATATATATATATATATATATATATATATATATATATATATATATATATATGCTATGTGTCTGAAATGTTACGGGACTGGTGTTACAAACAATTAATTTCAATTCCGAGTAACCAACTCAACGTGCTCTCCTTCTTGAGTCGTGTGCACTTTCTTATTCTTCTCTGACACGTTTCTATGCACTGCTGAAAATATATTTCTGTGATGACGCACAGATCTGTCGTTAAGGTCTTCTTGATAGCCTCTATGCCTTCAAAATGGGTTCCCTTGCTGATACTCTTAAACTTGGGGAAACAAACCTCACACAGGGCAAGATCAGGTGAATAAAAAGGTTTTTCTAATATGACGTTGTTCCTCTGGGCCAGAAAATGCTGGATG
>CAUZXS010005334.1:82500-92500 GCA_963585895.1 Sepioteuthis lessoniana | reverse complement strand
ATATATCTTTGTAATTAATTACTTTTTGATATATATATATATATATATATATATATATATATATATATATATATATATATATATATATTGTTGCGATTGGAGAATATCTACTGAGTTGGTCAATTTCTTTGAATCTTGTCACAGTTATATTTTAATTGTGTACTGGGCTTATAAAGGAGTATACACTTATTGGTCCCTACCATTGCTCAATTGTTGATAAGTCGTCTCACAGATCAATTAAATACGGCAATTACTTTACTCTTCACTAGATGCTCATTTATAATGAGCCTTTTGCCATGTTAAATCAAGTGGAGGTAATAAAAAAATATGTATAATAACTGTAAATTTATTTCGCTGTCAGGCTGGTATGTTGCTATACATGTTGATCGTGTACTTATTAGTATTCATTAACCTCTCCACACAAGCAAGGTGTGACTCAACGTCAGTATCTAAGTGAAATTCAACAGGTTTAAATTCTTTTTTTTTCTCCTACATCGGTTGCCATACAAAGGTTAAATAGTCCAGTCTGCCCTACTATTTCCCGTTGCTTGACGAAGAATTGTTGGATACATGACTTTCTTTAGGATATTAGAGGTATACGGTATGCATCAAGCCACACTTGGGATTTGAACTCGGGTTGCCGCGTCCATTTTCCTACGAAGTTACACAACGAGCGCCTCCGAAGAGCATATATGCTAATATCGTTGGAGGTGCTCGTAGTGTAATGGTTATCGTCGTATGAAATGGACACGGCGACACGAGTTCAATTCCTGGACGAGACTGATTGCATTTCACATAGCACTAACACCCTTGGGAACAGTATGAATCCAATTATTCTCCCTCCAGCTATGGGTAAATAGGAGGACAGACTAGGTTCTTCAGCTTTGGTGAGGCAACTAGTCTAGGAGAAGGAAAACTCTGAATTCAAACCTGTTAAACTCCGCTTGAAAATTGACCATGTGTCATATCCTGCCCGGGCGGAGGTGTTGGTAAATATATATATCCTAATATTGTTCATGAGGCCCTATTTAAAAGTTCCCGGCCAACGCAAGAATTGAATGACATCATCATCATCATCATCATCATCAAAGCATACCGACAGCATGGATTACTCTCTTTCTCTCTCTCCCCCCCCTCTCTCTCCCTCTCTCTCTCTCTCTCTCTCTCTCTCTCTGTCACCATCCGTCCATATTGGCCACCGCTTTTGTTTGGTACTCTAAACTGCATCCAGTGTCCAAACAGAGCAGATAAAAGTTTTCTGTACATGTGAAGGATTTCATAGGAGAACGTCGATTGTGAGTTGGTCCTCACCTCCCCGGCATTTTTCAGCCTGTCCTGCTCGTCTAACTTGGGTGATTTGTGCGATGGGAAATGTGTTTTGTGTGGTGTTGCGTCGAGGAGTTATCTAAAACAGCTCGCAGCTTCCTTGAGCCGTTCCCATCTAGCTTTTTTTTCCAACCACTTCGTTTAAGTCTGAGTGGTACAACCATACAGTAGTACTGATACTGCTACAGCAAGGAAGAATTCCCGTACTATCTTATCGAAGAAAAAGATCCCCACAATGTACATCGTATTCCATATATTCTTTCTTAGCATCAAACTTGGTATATCGTTTTGCATGCGTCTTCAATTCTTAAAAGAAAATACAATAGATTTTTTTTTTATTTTTCATTTTTTTCCGGTGAGTCCCCGTGGCATAGTGGCTAACCTACTGGATTACGACATCAGTAAACGACTCCGAGCTCCAGTCACGCTCTTATGTTCACTTTCGAATTTGACTAATACCCTCGGAAAGGTATAACTCCCTTTATCCAGCTATAGATTAAATGGCTCTATGAGTCTTCTTGTAAAGAATGATTTTGGCATTAAATAACTCATGGGAGTTCCTATGCCTTTCAACAATGAAACTGAAAACGAACCTTTCTTTATTGGATTGAGAAATTTTCAGTACTTTCTCATAATCGATACGGGGTTTCAGTGCGGTAGAGCTTGGTAGTAAATAAGTAAGTTGGCGACCGTTGTCGAGGGTGACCCAACGGCTCCCTTTTCGATAGCTACTACACCAAGGTGTTGGGGAAGGCGCTACTTATTTAAACAGAATTGTTTGAAATAAAACTGTTTATATAAAAATGGATTTGGCATTAAATAACCTACTATGATTGATATGCCGTAAATCATACCAAACCAAACCAAACCAAACCAAAACCAAACCAATATTACGAGTTTTGGTTACTCAAACTAGTCCAACAACATACAAGACTTGATTCTCAAACAAACATGACTGACTTAGAGATAAAGTAAAAAATAAAGTTGTTGACCGTAATCGACGGCGGCCCAAAGGCTCCCTTTTCGATAGCTACTACACCGAGGCGTAGGGGAGGGCTCAACTCCTTTTCCTTATTTTATAATGCTGAGTGTTAAGCAAGGTAGTATCAAGTACCATTTTTTGAGTCTTTGGTATGACTCGACCTGGAGATTGAACCCCGGTCTCCCGGCCTATTGGCGAACACTCTAACCATAGTAAATAACACTAATAATAATCGTTTTGATTAAATGGTGATCAGCTAGATGAATTTTAACCGTATCGGTTTGTCAGCTACTTAATATTTTGCAACAGAACATCGTTATAATCCTCATTAACTGTAATATAATAACCAAGGGATTTCGGTTCATGTCTTTGGGTTTAGTTAGGCTGAGAACCATTCGGCTCAGCACATGGGTTAGTTAGGTGCAATCTTGATGCAGGTGGTAACGCGCGCGGGCGCACAGAGCGGACATGTCACTCAGAAATGTTACAATAGCCTGAGATGATGAAACGGGTGACAAAGTGCGGGTGACGTCACGCACCGGAAGATCGCGGAGCATTTTGGGGATTTCAAAGAAAGTTAGAGAGTTGAAACTAGACGCCGAACGAGGAGGTTCGACTTTTGGGACTCGCTGAGGCGAGACGAATTTGCGCGCCATGGGTGCCGCACGAGATAGGGGCCAGATGAAGAAGCCAGCATAAAAAGATTGTGTCTCCTCCTTATGTCGAAACCTTTAACTTAAAAGTAATAAAAAGGTTTCGTACCTGAACAAAGAAGTCGTTACGTGTTTTCGAATTTCGAGATTCCTGTATTCTACGTTATGTATATATGTTATTAACGTTCGATGTCCATTTCACCCATTTAGCGCATAGCTATATCAAGGATATACTACACAACTATCGGTTTCTTCCGGGGATACAAATCTAATAAACCATTTTATCTTCGAAGGTTGTTGATTGTTAACTTTGTAAATTCAATATCTTCCTTTTTCTTGATTATCGAGTTCTCAATTTAGAATTTTCGTTTAAAAATGCATGAAATGTTTTAAGGAATGGAGTTTACTTCTTGTCAAATCATCTGATCGAACACAGATTTCCCTATCTCTCTCTCTCAACACCCGTCCCTATCGACCGTCGCTCATGGAAAAAAACTCAAGACGGCTCCAAGTATTCACACACAGTTGATGAATGCTGATATTTGCTGACCACTCAACAGTTGTGGGTCCATATGTAAGAGTCCACGGGAAAACGTTGCTTATGAGTTCGTCCAACATGTATTGTTCGTCTTCTTTTAATGTTTTGTGAGATAGGAGATAAGTGGTCGTACAGCTGCTATTTGTAGGTTTTGAGGAAAACAGCACGGAGCATCCTTGAATAATTCTTAGTTCGCTTTTTTCAAATGATATCTGACTATCAAATTTCTGCTGATATTGAAGCCAAACTGGCAATCACTGGTCATTCTAGCTGACGGCAAAATGTCCGATTGGTTGAATGTAGTATATCCCTGAATCTTTGAGTGACCTAGCAGAACGTCCTATTTTATATCAAGTCATTGTCAAAATAAATTCTTCATAAGTATACCTAAATCTAAGTGACCTGGAAACCCAGTTGGCTGAGGCTGTAGAATACACTGACTGCATCTCAGCAGAGTGGTAAGACCCCCTCCCCCAACAAGTGTCCTTGATATCACATCGAAACATCAGATGGCGAGGCTCCAGCAATCAGGTGCAATCATTGCCGTTTCTCCCTGATCCACTCTGACTCGAAGTGGTAGCCCCTGATAAGGTCAAACAGAACATATTATGTAGGCAAACAAAATACTGATGATAAATTGTGACTATTATGTAGCAATATTTGAAACCATTCAACTGTGTGCAGAAAAGAGCTCAAGTTTAATAAAGAAATTTATCTTTAAAACGTGTTTATAAATCGTATATATATCTAATATGTATAAAGAGGATTTGGTATTAAATAACCTGCAATAACTGATATGCCATCAAACCCAACCAAAACAAATCTTATATATTTAATATATATGTATAAAAAGAATTTGGCATTAAATAACCGATAATGTTTGATATGCTATTTGACCCAACCAAATCAAACCATATATTTTCAATAAATACGCGTAAAGATGATTTAGCATCAAATAACCAATAATGGTTGATATGCCATTAAACCCAACCAAACGCAACTAAACCAAATGGTGTGACCTAGTCAACCTTGATTTCTTTAAAATTAGCGAGTAAAGTTCTTTAAGATGGTTTTCCATACTTTTCCAATTATTCTATGGTTTCTGTTTAATGTTTAAATTTCCGAAATTGTGTTCTCATCATTCAATATCTTTAAAATATCTTTACTCATTTTGGATTTCGTCTTTCTTATGGTCCATGACAATTTTCATAAATCTGAAATTAAATGAAAACTATCAATAACTGTCCTACTGTATATTATTATTTTTAAGAAATGAGAATTCTCTAGTTGCATACTATTACGTTCACTTTCGGGTGAATACCCTTGGGAAAGGTATGAACCCCATTATCCTCCCTGCTATGGGTTAAATAGTACCACTACTGTTTTTCTTGGAGGATAAATTAGGCATAAAATAACCTACAAAGGTTGATATGCCATTTAACAAAGAAACCAACCAACCAACTAGTTGCATAAGAAAGTCTTACTCTATCAGAAATTTTACTGTAATTATTTCTAATAAAAACAGATACAAGCTGAACCTCATATAACATATTAATCATATTACAAACATCAAAGGGTTAATACCAAATTTATAACTAAAAATGATTTGCATTATGAAGTCTAACATAGGGATATGTATTGAAGCTTATTGAATATTTTACTTTATCTTTCGGCGATCCTCTTTTAAAAGCGTTCATATGTTATCGTCCAGCACACGCTGAGAAGCATTACAATCAATAATTACCGTGGTGTAATGGTTATCGTCGTAGGGAAATGGACACGGCGACACGAGTTCAAATCCTGGACGAAACTGATTGCATTTCACATCGCACTAATACCCTTGGGAAAGGCATGAATCCAATTGTTCTCACTCCAGCTATAGGTAAATAGTAGGACAGACTAGGTTCTACAGCCTTGGTGAGGCAACTAGTCTAGGAGAAGGAAAACTCTGAATTCAAACCTTTTAAACTCCGCTTAAAATTGATCTTGTGTCATATCCTGCCCGAGCGGAGGGGTTGGGTAAATAGGAAATATGATTACAATCAATAATATAATTGTTCATAACTGGACTTTATTTCAAGGGACAAATAAAATTTCTATGATCGAAACACTTAAAAAAATTGAATTGTATAATCTGGGAGCGTCCGATGTATTTTCCCAGAATGTCCCCTGTATAACACAAAACTGCATGTGACAGAGAAACTCCTCTCTTGAAACTTTCGGAATTGTGAAGTACTCCTTCATTTCGAATACTCCCTGGTCCTGTCTGACCCATAAGGGGTGGACATTTTAGGGTCTCATCTATCGGTCAAATAGAACTGTTCAATCATTTACTAAGAATTGTTATTAGTTATTTAGAACGATTCAGGTGATTGCAAATTGTTTCTATTAGATAGGAATACTTGATTAAAAAAATACTAATGTTAAATTGCTATACTTGAAAGCATTTACCTATGTGTAAACAAATGATAAATATCAAATAGAATTATTAGTGCTTGATAGAAATACTTAAAAACATTTAAATGTGACCAAACAGATTAGTCCTCATAACTCTTCTAAAAAATAAAGTTACCGATAAATTATTCGCTTGCAAATTATATATATATATATATATATATATATATATATGTGTGTGTGTGTGTGTGGCGGACTTGTCATTAAATTACCTACAAGGATTAGTATGCCATAAAGCAACAACTAACCAAACAGTCTTTTCTCAGATTATATGAAGAGTTTCTATGGATTAGAGGCTTAGTTTAAAATAATGCCTTAAAATTCCCAGAAATTGCGATATGAGTAAAAGAAAATACAGCTAAATAACATTGATAATGATACGGTACATATAATGACATTAATGATCTCTCTCTCTCTCTCTCTCTCTTTCTCTCTCTTCTAAATATATATGTAAGTGCTTATGTATGTGTGCGTACGTGTGTACGCTTTCTTGTATTTGTATACTATATTCCTTTAGTTTTGTGTCTTAGTACGTGAATGTGCTTATGGCCATACGCATATGTACGGGCGTGCGTGAGCACTGCTCACTTTCATTTGCTCTGGAAAAAAATATGGGCCAACAGACGAGAAGACGGCGAAGTGGAAGATGGAGAAAAGTGGAGCGGACGAAAATGAAAGTGAAAGTAGAACTAAAGGGAAAAAGAAAGCGGGAAAGAAAGAGCACAAAAATGAACGAATGCCTTGAGATACATGGAAAAAAGCACTAAAAGAAAAGACAAAGAAAACCATATCTTGCCTGGCTTTGTAGATGATAAGTACGTGAGCTTAGTAAAACGCCTGCAAGACAGATGGATTGATCGATCGAGACGTAGGTACAGACGTTATTATTAGAATCTGTTATAGATTTCAGTCTGTCGCTTGCTGCTTGTCTGTCCGCCTATGGCCGGTTTTAGTTCGCCTTTTTGTATATATAGCTCTTTACGGGAATTTCCGATAACAGGTACAAGGCTAGCCAGTGAGGATCAACACACATAGACTGTCGCAAAAAAATATCTTCGGGATGCATCTAGTCTCTTCAGATTGAGAAAAAAAAATTAATTGACTGAGTGTCGCAGAGCAATTCTTTTTGATGAATTATGTCGCTACTGTCATACACAATGACCAACAGAGAACTTGAAATTAGAACGCGCTCAGCTGACACTACACTTTGGATTGTTTTAGCGTTAAATCCCACAGACACTTTTCGCACAGATTCTCAATCAGTGGCAGTGTAGACACGGGATGATGTATAAGGATACCTAGCGTAGCGGTAATCGTCGTAGGAAATGGGACTGGCAACTCAAGTTCGAACTTTGGACGAAGCTGATTGCGATTCCCTTTTTGCGCTCGTGTCCTTGGAAAAGGCATGAATCCATTTCTTTTATCTCCCGTTTTTTTTGTAAATAGTAGGGTAGACTGAGTTCGTTAGATTTAGGAAAGCAATCTACAAAAAAAAAAAAAAGAAGAAGGAAAACTCTAAATTCAAACTACCTGAATTCCATGTAAAAATTGGCCTTATGTCATACCATGTTAGTGGTGGATGGGCTGCTGAGGCTAAAGAAAGACACCAATTTTCTAACGACCGTATAAATGCTTTATGATTACTTTCTGAGGTTGGTCAGGAATTAGGGTCATAGGTTGTCGAGCCGGTCGTCTGGAAATAAGAAAATTAAAGAAATTGAAGCAGATACTCTTAATTCAGTAAGGAATTAGTTCTCAAGGCTTTAACAAAGTATAAGTGATAGCGTCGGTAAGCTGTGTATTTAATAAAGAAAGTTAGGTGCCTGTGGTGTAATCGTTATCGTCACAGGAAATGGATACGGCGACACGAGTTCAAATCCTGGACGAGATTGATTGCATTTCACATAGCACTAATACCCTTGGGAACAGTGTGAATCCAATTATTCTCCCTCCAGCTATGGGTAAATAGTAGGGCAGACTAGGTTCTTCAGCCTTGGTGAGGCAACTAGTCTAGGAGAAGGAAAACTCTGAATTCAAATCTGTTAAACTCCGCAACCACGAGGTTTATTCATCTGTTTCGTTTTTTTATTCTCTCTACTTGCATGTTTTCTTTCGTTTCTATCTCGGTATATTGTATTGACACTTGGGATAACGTTTATAGGTACCTTTGGTGACTTGTACTTTTCTTACTCTTCACCCGACGACATTGGGTCACCTCCGGGTTACCAAGTCACAAAACCGTCCGCACGTAACGACATCCGAGCTGGATGACGCGACTATCATCATGTTTGATTACATATCTATCTATCTATCTTGCATCAAATTGGCTCAATGCCTAAAGCATGAGGCGACAAGTAAGAATCCAACACACAACTCAGAAGTAATCATTATTTTCTGAGTTTTACGGATGTACCACATAGATGCTGACAAAACATATAGAGAAAAAAACAAGACGGGAACTTCTCAATCTATAGAGAAAAAATCCTGGAAGCAACACCCCACAAAACAACAGCAGTATAGCCACTTAACTCTAATCTCTAAAACAATCCAAATCAGATTAACAAGACATGCAGGATACTGCTGGAGAAGCAAGGATGAACTCATAAGTGACCCCTTAATATGGATGTGCCATTGAACCTACCTACAACAGCTCAGTACAGACATAGGATCTAGTCTGGAAGACCTGCTCGGAGTGATGGATGACAGGGACAAATGGAGAAGTCAGGGAAATACGTGCTAACTGTGCGACTTGATGATATATAAATATAAATTCTAAATGACTTACTTGGCACAGACTGTGAATAATCGTTGAATACTGATGAGGCTAAATTCTTTTTCGAAGTCCTCCAATATTGGCTTTTTTCTACCGGTGGAAATAAGGATTGTGAAAACAGGAATTCAAATAACTTTTACAGAAGAAATATAATTTAGAAAAACTCAAACTTGAAACAATGAAGATACACCGAAAGGCACATGCAAAAATCTACCATCTTTGTTAGTGTTTAAGTGGTGTGTTCAAAAAGTATTGAGACTGAAGTTGTATTTACTTAGACAGGCGTTTAGTTTGAGAGACTTCGTTTGGTTTGGTTATTTAATGGGATATCAACCTTTGTAGGTCATTTAATGCCAAAGCCATATTTCTAGAAGAACAGTAGTAGTACTATTTAACCCATAACTGCGAGGATAAAGGGGTTCATTGTTTCCCCACGGGAAACGTATGTTCCGAAAATAAACATAATAGCGCGACTGGAATTCGAACTCGCTTATTATGATTCTGTAGTCTATTGCTTTAGTCATTACACCACAAGGACACCCCCAGGAGACTTCCTGATCTAATATATAAAATGCTGAAATGCAGCTTTGAAGTAGACGAGTTGAAACGTCATTACGTTGACTTTCGGGCAAATATATTTTGGAAAAGTATAAACCATCTCATCCCCTCAGCTAGGGCTTAAATGATATCACCAAGGTTCGTCTTCAAGGATGGCTTTAACATTAAATAACCCACGAAAGATAATATGCCATTAAGGTTTCTTTTCTTACAATACTTGTTTCTACTAAACGGTCACCCATCAAAATACCGAGCTGTTACCTCGATACTTAAATGTGGTGATCTCAGGAAACCAATCTGAATTAACCGGAAGTCTACTGAGAAGAAAATGCTATGCGAAATCAGATTCTAAAGAATTGGGTCGAGATGAGGTGATCTATCTATCTATCTATCTATTCAGGAAGGTCAAAAAGTATGAAGTCTGCTATGTAGTTATTAAATGGATTTTAATTTAAATCTTTCAATCTATTCAATTGATATCGACCAAAGAATTAAGCGTATTGAAAAGGAAAGAGATTACGCTGAAAAGTAATAATTTATAGTGTTAAAAATGCTTTCTTCATCATCAGGGTGTTGACTTACTCATCTACCTATAGACAGTATCATCAATGAAAAGGTATACTCCTAAATTATTTGAAACAAAATTAATCATCTTCTAAACCAATATAGATATAGATATATACATACTGTATAAATGAAGACTATAGACTGAGTTT
>CAUZXS010005334.1:65000-77500 GCA_963585895.1 Sepioteuthis lessoniana | reverse complement strand
AAATGAAAATCATTTTCGATGTGAATTCCATAATCTTAGTTCAAAACAGAAATACACAAGAAGAGTCTGCTTTTTACTACGACTTATATACGTGTATGTAATAGTAAAAAATGAATGAGAGAAATACGTAAAATCTGAATCCATACATATCCCAAACACATCAGGATACAGACTTGATGTACCTACTGTTAAGAAGAGATTACACAAATGTATAGGATCTATCTATCTATCTATCAGTACATGTATATACATATATATGGGTGCGTATGTACGTGTGTATATTCATTGATACATCTAAAAATAGACATATCTATGAATACATTATATATATATATATATATATATATATATATATATATATATATATATATATATATATATATATATATATGTATGTACGAATGTATGTATGCATATGATCGATATATCTATCTAAATGAGTGATTGATAGTGTAGATTTTTTAGATAAAAATCAATATATCTATATTTATATGAAACAGACAGATAGACATATCGATCTATATATGAATCAATATATCCATATATCGATTCCTCAGACACTAAATGCGTTTGTGCACACACACACACACACACACACACACACACACACACACATATATATATATATATATATATATATATATGCTTGTGTTATATATATATGTGTGTATGTAAAAATATATACGTATCTATGCGTATGAGTATGTTGAAATTTAAATTTATAGAGAAAAGGAAGCATTTTTTTTATTTGCATATATCCCACCATTGTCAAAAGTTTGTGTTCCTTTTAAAAAGTGACACTTTGAATAATGATTCGAAAGATACGAAATTAGTAACTTCTATTTGTATAATTGGCGCAATAAATCTTTTTTGACTCTCTTGATTCTTTATCAGTAAACCTTATCCATTTTAGAGGATGAATAGTAAATAACGAACGATGGAAGGAACCACAGACACACACATACATAAATATATATATGTGTGTGTTTTTTTAATTTCTCTCTCTCGCTCTCGCTCTTGCTCTCTCTCTCTCTCTCTCTCTCTCTCTCTCTCTCTCTCTCTTTATATATATATATATATATATATATATATATGCTAGCACAACTGAAGTTTATACCTAATGGACTTTAGACGTGTTGGTAGAGGTTCACCTGAAGATCCTTTTTACGAAACTACCACTCATGCTTGGTCTTATCTTATATTTCAAAATTATTTTAGTATTCTGCTAATTGAACGAATGTGTTTTTTCTCTGAACCTTGTGTATTGATCAGATTTTTTTGTTGTTATGGCCGGTTTAAATTTTAAACAAATATTTTAGTTTTCACCTAGCGATGAGTGATATATACACGTATATATCCATAATTACATATTTACAAATATCCATACATAGATATGTACGTACGTATATACGAATATATATATATATATATATATATATATATATATATATATATATATATGCTACTATTTCTAACGGAATGCAAGTCTGATCAATACCTAAGTCACTTTTCAATTTAAGACACATATTAATCATTTCAGGGAAGATTTTATTATCTTTGTGACTTCTCTGTGTATGCTTATATATATATATATAGGTAGAAAGTAAGATGATGTACCGTAGTCGAGAGTGATCCGAAGTCTCTTTTTTCAAAAGCTACAATCCCTTGCTGTAGGGGAGGGCACTACTCCTCTCCTTAAATTGCTCCACAATATCTTGATCCGTACTTTATAATCCTGGGTATAAAGAAAAGAGGCATCGAGTACCATTTTTTGAGTTTTTCGTATGACTCAACCTGGGATTGAATCCTGGTCTATTGGAAAACACTCTAAACTTTATGGCAACGAATATATTACAGAATTCTTAGTAATGATGTGCATAATATGTAAAAAAAAGTAAGAAAAAAAAAACAATCAGCCCAGTTATAAGGTTTTGACTAATTTATTTTTTATTTTATTTCGGAAATAATATATCTTTATACTTTGACGATTTTAACGTATAAGAACACAATATATGTATAAAATATGTATGATACGAGCTATATTAAGTAAATCAAGGAAGCAACATCCCACAAAACAACAGCTGTACGGCCGTCTACCTCCCATCCAAAAATCATTCAAGTTAAACGAACAAGACATGTAGAACACTGCTGGAGGAGCAAGGACCGACTCATAAGCGATGTTCTTTTATGGACACCTTCACACGGACGAGTAGGTGTTAGACTACAAGGTAGAACTGATCTACAACAGCTCTGTACGGACACAGGATTGGAGGTGCCCGTGGTGTAATGGTTATCATCGTAGGAAATGAACACGGCGACACGAGTTCAAATCCTGGACGAGACTGATTGCATTTCCCATAGCACTAATACCCTTGGGAAAGGTATGAATTATTCTCCCTCCAGCTATGGGTAAATAGTAGGGCAGACTAGGTTCTTCAGCCTTGGTGGGGTAACTAGTCTAGGAGAAGGAAAACTCTGAATTCAAACTTGTTAAACTCCGCTTAAAAATTGACGTTGTGTCATATCCTGCCCGAACGGAGGGGTTTGGTAAATATGTACGGAGACAGGATGTAGAGTAGAGGATCTGCCGGAAGCGATAGAAGATAGAGACGGACGGCGCGTGCGGGCGAGAGAGAGAGAGAGAGAGAGAGAGAGAGAGAGAATGAGAGAGAGAGGTCAGCACGACATGATCCTGATGCTGATGCTGATGATGATGATGATGATATAAGCAAAAATGCCTTAGAACCACGTTGATTTTATAATTCAAATTTAAGAATGTGTCCGAGAATTAAAAAATGTGGAACGGCTTGCTTCATTTGATGGCAAGTTTTTAAAAATCCTGGTTATACTCATCAAGTGTTTATAAAAAAAAAAAGTAATAGCTGATTCAGTCGGTATTTCTATAAAAATATCTTCGTTAAAATAATTGAATCTTTATTTAATCCTGAGATGTATGAATATAGTGAACGTTTACTTTCTTTTACGATTATATTGTGAACTAAATGAAGAAGTTAAAAAGGATACATTTCACTTTATTCATACTCTTATTTTGTCGAGTGAAAAGTTTAGCTTGATTGTAAGTATAGTAATGATAACGATGAAACTTATCGTTATTAAAGTGAGGACGTAAATACACACACACACACATATATATATATGTATGAATATATACAAACACACACACATACACTCACAAAGATATATATATATATATATATATATATATATATATATATATATATATATATATGTGTGTTTGTGTGTGTATGTGGAGGGGTAAGAGCAAAACATTAGTATCAAGTATGGAATAATGACAAAAAAATGCCTCAACGTTCGTAATTAACTTTCAGGTTCGCAAAATTGTTGTATATATTTCTGATTCACTATTTGATTGATTTTAATGGCATGTCAACCTGCCTAAGGTTATTTCATGTCAAGAGTTTAGGAAATTGCATTTATTTTACATGGATTTTTAATTTTTTGTACAGTTATTTCTAAAGATTTTTCTTTTTTCTTTTTAGTACACGCATGCGAGTAATTTTTATAAAGATCTATTTGACTCATACATCGGTTAAGTTATGTTATTTGATTTTTTGGCATATTAATTCTTGGTGGTTATTGAATGTCAAATCCTGTTTAGACGCAAGTTTAATTAGTAAGGGAATAAATTGTTGGTAATATTATTTTCAAACGAGTTAGCGCTCATTTGTTAGCATGAACTTAGATAGTTTCAAGTATTCCTTTTTAACATTAGTAATTCTATTTATCAGATATTCCTATCAATTTTTATACGCTCGGGCAGGATATGACACAAGGTCAATTTTTAAGCGGAGTTTAACAGGTTTGAATTCCGACTTTTCCTTCTCCTAGACTAGTTGCCTTACCAAGGCTGAAGAACCCAGTCTGTCCTACTATTTACCCATAGTTGAAGGGAGAATAATTGGATTCATACCTTTCCCAAGGGTAATTGTGCTATGTGAAATGCAATCAGTCTCGTCCAGGTATTGAACTCATGTCGCCGTGTCCATTTCCTACGACGATAACCATTACACCACGGGCACCTCAATCAATTTTTATACTGATAATTTTTTGCACGCAGTTAATGATATTAATAATTTGTTTGCATATAGTTAAATGGTTTTCAGTATTGCATTCTAATGGTAATAAATCAAATGAATATAAATAATTTGTTCATACGCAGTTAAATATTTTCAAGTATATTTAATGATTAAATAGTTCTGTTTAACTCATTGATGGGAGTGTAATCGGAAGTAAAAGTTCGAATCAGTGTAGACCTGCGAGTAGCAGTAATCAAAGGGGTATTCCACTCGCTCCAGAATTGGAACTTCAACATCAGATGCCGGATAACCCTTTTCGTGAGGCGGGAACCTCACTCCTCTGCAGGGGATACAATCAGAGTATCCTAAGGCTCATTGGCAGGGTGACATATTTCTGAGGATAATACTTTTTAAATAAATAGAATTAATATTTCTTCAACAGAATTACGTTTGATACAGTAGTTTCATTATTATTTCTTTGATATTTTTATGGGCTTTTAATTTCAACGCTTCAGATCAATACACAGTTCGAACTTCTAAAATAGCAGCATGAATGGTATATAAAACCAAAACAATAACCCTACACAGGCATGAACTCGCATTGCTGCATATTGAACTTTGACAGAGCCGTCAATCAGGATGCACCAGTGTAAACAACCGGAAAACAAGCAACACGCGACCTAAGCGGATCACGTGGTTTAAATGGGAAACTCGTTGGCCTTGTGAATTTATATATACACGGGTACCCACGGCAGAGCACTACCGAGCGGCTGGGAGTGCCCAAAGTGGGTGGGTGGGGGCACTGACCCTCCTGCCAAAAAGCAGAAATAATGCTAAGTCGGGCCCTGAATATGGAAGCACAACGCAGCTAAGATGAATGGTTATCAGATGAAGTGTTATATTTTTTTCCAGCATCATGTTATACAACATCAAACGTCCCTTAACCAGTCTTTAGATGGACGTTGCCTTAATGAATGCAGCCACAGACACTAAAATATAGGAAAAACTCAAATCTTCGAGAAGATTGTCTTCCCCAACTGTTAAATTCAGAGTGTATGGCTTGTCTACTATTCAGTGGAAGGTGATCCACTGGGAACCGCGCAAGAAATTTAAATTTGATCATGCTACCAAATCGTATTTGCACAAACTAGACTCCCTCCTGAAGAATGGGACGTACAAAGTTCTCTGGGATTTTGAAATGCAAATGGATCACCTAATTCTGGTTGAAAGACACGACCGGGTGGAAGAAGAAGAAACAGTAGTATGCGTCGAGGAAAGAAGGAGGAAAAAGACTCGCTCGCATTTTGAAATACGTGTATGTCGAAACACAAAGAGTCGAGAACTACATCAAAAAGAGCAAAGAAAGATTAATTGCAGCAGCAAAGAGCAGCATTAAGAACATAAGTACAGACGGGAAGAAATCCATTTTTATACAAATAATCAATTCTATTTCAAACAATTCAATTTAGCATTAGAACACAGCCTTATTTTCAAAACTACCATTTCAAGCTATTCTGTTTAGTCAAACAGTTCTAATTCAAACAATACCCTTTAGCCTAAGTACAGTTGCAATGTCAAAAACAGTTCTAATTTAAACAATTCATAAGTACATAAGTACGCAGTTTAATTATCAAAACAGTTCTATTTCAAGTAATTCAGTGGAGTATAAGTACGCATTCTAGTTCTATTGAACCCATAGATATGACTCTATCAGGTCCTACCACTCTGACCCAGGATGAATCTGGATGTGATGACGATGAAGGGGTACACCGCATTTCCTGAAGCTCCAGCATTACTGGAGCCTCACCATCAGATTCTCTTATATCATATCCAGAACACTCATTGGCGGGGTCTTACCCCTCTGCAGAGAAGTAGTTGGTGTATTCTAAAGCCCCAGGCGACTGGGCAATTTACCAGAGAAGTAAAAAGTTGCGAAATATGAGGGTGAAAGTGATGACGTAGTTGATGCATATGAAACGGTCCAAAATGATTCAAAGGAGGCTGGAAGATGAGGAAATCAGATAAATAACAGAGACCACTCTGACAACAGCATTGTTGAGAACTGCCAGAATACTGTGAAGAGTCCTGAAAACATAAAGAAACTTTGCTGTCACTTGGTCTCCAATGAAAACTACCAGTTAATGTTCACATTGAAGTTTTACAGTGACGACATTGGGATAGAACATGGAATTGGTAAAATGTAAGTAAAAGTAAATTCAGCGATCTTAGTCCAGTGTGACCCGAACTATTCCTCTTCAATAGCTACTACACCGAGGTGAAGGGGAGGCGCTACTCCATTCTCTCGATTGCTCCACTTTACCCTTGATCCTTACCTTATAATGTTGAGTGTTAAGCAAGCCGGCATCAAGTACCATTTTTTGAGTCTTGGGTATGACTCAACTTGGGATTGAACCTCGGTCTTCCAGACCATTGGCGAACACTTTACTCATTAGGGTAATGTTAATACTTAAAAGCGGAAAACGACTTACGACGAAAGGAATAGAACTACCGAATCAAGCAAATATTAGAAATCTCAGATATTAGAGAACTTACAAATACTTGGGAATATTGGAAGTGGACACCATCAAACAAGCGGAGATGAAATAAAAAAATTGAAAAGAATACTTAAGGAAAATGAGAAAATTACTCGAAACAAAACTACATTGCAGAAATCTCATCAAAAGAATAAACACCTGGTCTTTTCCTGTCGTAAGACACTCGGGATGCTTCTTAAAGTAGACGTGTGAAGAACTTCAGTAAATTGACCTGAGAACAAAATTACTTATGACATTTCATAAGAACTTATATCTCAGGGCTGACTTGGGCAGTTTGTATGTGTCAAGAAAAGAAGGAGAAATTGGACACGCCGGCATTCAAGATAGAGTCAACACATCGACAAGACGACTCAAATACAACATAAAAAAAGAGCACAGAAAGACTGATTACAGCGACCAGAAACAACACAAACAACACGAGGATCAACAAAACAACAATAGATAGAAAACAAAAATAAGAAAAAGAATTGTGTGGGCACTTCAAGCAACAAACAATCGAAATTTCGCACAGAAAGATTAAGATATGGTTAAGAAAAAGAAAATTTAATAGAGAAACTGAAAGATTCAGATATGGTTTAGAAAGAGAAAACTTAATAGAGAAACTGAATCTCTACTAATAGTAGCACAAAACAACCCACAAGGAACTACTATGTATAAAGAAATTTAGAAAATACATAACAATATAGAAAATGTATGTTATGCATACTTACCCACCACTCCGTTCGGGCAGGATATGAGACAAGGTTGATTTTTAAACGGAGTTTAACAGGTTTGAATTCAGTTTTCCTTCTCCTAGACTAGTTGCCTCACCAAGGCTGTAGAACCTAGTCTGTCCTACTATTTACCCTTAGCTGAAGGGAGAATAATTGGACGATAACCATTACACAACGGGCACCTCCTCGACGATACCCATTACACCAAGGGCACCTCCTCGACGATAACCATTATACCACGGGCACCTCCTCGACGATAACCATTACACCACGGGCACCTAGAAAATGTATGTTATGAAGTGACAGGGATTAAATGATTAATCACTTAATAAGAGAATGACGTAAATTTGCGCAAAAAGAGATTAAGACTAGACATGACTGAGTGAGGTAGGAGATCCACTTGGAATTGAGCAAACAATTTTAATTTAGTCAAAAGAGTAAAATACAAGCAGCAGCAACAGCAACAACAACAGCAGCAGAATAACAATTGAAAGTGCGCAAGATATTGAAATTTGACCATAGGAACAAGTTTTACATGCACAACCCAAAATCTGAACTGGAGAATAAGACACACAAACTCCTCTAGGATTTTGAGGGATAAACGGATCACCTAATTTCGGCCTGACGACAAGACCTAGTGATAGTAAAAAAAGAAAAAGAAAAAGAAAGAGAACCTGCCAAATAGTGGACTTTGCCGTTTTGGCTGACCACAGAGTAAAAATGAGAAGAGTCCTGGAGACTTGAGAGGACTTGCTGTTACTCAAGCTTTAGTGTAAGACCATCAACTAACGCTGACGCGAAAAACACGTAAAAGGGTATAAATAATAACTAAAAAGAACAAAGAAAGATTAGAGTAAACAGTAATCGCAATGTGAACATAAGAACTAACAGGAAAACAATAAAAATGAAAAAAAGAGAGATGCGAAGTAAAACAACTGTACCGATAATTCAAGCAACATACTGTAGAGAAAGTTGGATTCAGTCAGCCGAGAGGGAACTTAATATAATTAATAATAATATAGTTAATTATATAATTAATTACATAACAGGAGAAAAATGCCTTAAGGGACAATTATATTAAAGTGAAAACAGAAAATACGCAACAAAATAGTAAGTGTTGAAAGAGATGAAACAGTTCACATAATGAGTTTGGTTTAGTTTGATTTGCTTTGGTTTTAAGTATTTTATTTCATGTCAAATCCTATTTTTTACATATACATTAGATATATGATTTGTAAACACATTTTATTGATACACACAGATGCTCCAACAATTCTATTACTAACAATTCAATTTATCATTAATCAACAAAGTTAAATGCTTTAAAGTATTGCTATGTATAAGTAATACTTCAATTAACCATCTATCATTTGTTTACACACAGTTAAGTTATCAGTTTTATTTCAAGCAATTTAATTTAGCGTTAGTCATTTATTTGCACTCAGTTTTAATGTCAAATAAATCTATTTGACTCATATGTAGGACCGTATTAGGAGTTACCACTCCAGGCCAGAGTGGACCTGGGAGCAAAGACAATGAATGAGTACTCTGCATTCCCCAAAACTCCAGTATTACTCAAGCATAACCATCAAATTTTTTGATGTCATATCTAGACACTCGTTTAAGATACAATCGGTGTATTCTTGAGCCGCAACCCACTGGACTGACATAATAAACGATTGCAGCGAAAGTGTCATAAAAAATACAAGGCCAGGCACGACTTGGTTGGAAAAGAGATCCACTGCGAATTACCTAAGCAGATAAATTGTGTATACATAAACCAGAATCTGCTCAAGGAAATGGGATCCATAAAATTATCTGGGATTTTGTGATATAAGCAGATCATCTAATTCAGTACAGAAGATCAGAGCTCGTATTAATTACCAAAAAAAAAAAAAATCTAGTGCATTTTACCATTCCATTAGACCAATGAGGGAATGTAAAAGAACGCTAAAAAAGACGATACATTCTTGGATGGCGCTAGAGAGCTGAAAGAAGTCGTGGAACACAAAATAAAACCTAAATACAAAGTAAAACTGAAAGCTAGACGAGAATGTATTTACAAGGATCATTTAAAAAGTTCAAAGAATCGCTGAAAATAAAGGCTTTTAGCAGTTGGGATAACAGAGGACCACTTCTAATCATAGTAGGAAAATTGATTCAGAATTCTGTCAAAATTTCTGTGCAGGTGAAGCTCATTCAAAGGTAAACAGTCTGCGACAAATCTGAAATCTGGATAAGGCTTAGAATTTTCTGAAAGTTCAATAAAACAAAACAAAATTCTAAAAAATACAAATCTCTTCGTGGACCTACGAATTTTAATATATATATATATATATATATATATATGTGTGTGTGTATATATATATCATCATCATCATCATCATCATGTCGTGCTGGTAGCACGGATATCCCTGACCCTCTCTCGCCACTTTTCCCTATCGTTCATCGCTTCAGGCAGGTCTTCTGGACAACATCCCATATCCTCACATAGTTGCTGAATGTATGTTTGTGCTAGTCGCCATGCTTTTGCACGGCCATGTGTGGGGGTCCATAAGAGTACATCACTTATGAGTTCTCCCCTGATTCTCAGAAGCAGGGAAGAACTAATATATATATATATATATATATATATATATATATATATATATATATATATGTATTTTTTGCATAATATATATTCATTGAATTTCAAGATAGATAATTTTAAGGATATTTACCTACGTTCTTTTCAAGTCTGTGTCCTATTATGTGTGAGGTATGTGTATACGTGTGTAATCAGATTATAGGTATTTCTCCATATAATTCTTTCTTTGCTATGACGTAAATGTACATATGTCCCACGTAGAAGTAGACACTTCTAGTATTTTTCTGTTTAGGTCTGATATACTTATATATACATATATATATACAGAGGTATATATATGTTATACATATGGATGTGAACATAATATCACACACACACACACACAGATAGATAGATAGAGAGAGAGAGAGGGGGGGAGAGAGAGAGAGAGAAAGTGACTTAGACACAAACAACCCTGTCCAGAATATGAAACTTGCTTGTCAAGGACAATCTAATCGATGGTACTCCATTGCGTCATAAACATCCCTATAATCTTTCAGTACCAACAATAGCATCAAATAAAAATTATTAAAAACGTATAATCAGTTAGTCTTACATCATTTACTTAGTATTAATGAGTCTCAGTTGGAAGATTTGGAGGTGCCTGTGGTGTAATGGTTATCGTCGTAGGAAATGGACACGGCGACACGAGTTCAAATCCTGGACGAGAGTGATTGCATTTCACATAGCACTAATACCCTTGGGAAAGGTATGAATCCAATTATTCTCCCTCCAGCTATGGGTAAATAGTAGGGCAGACTATGTTCTTCAACCTTGGTAAGGCAACTTGTCAAGGAGAAGGAAAATTCTGAATTCAAACCTGTTAAACTCCTCTTAAAACTTGACCTTGTGTCATATCCCGCCCGGGCGGAGGGGTTGGTAAATATAATGAGTCTCAATTGGTATTTATCCATGTTCCTGCCCTTGGTTGCAGCAGTATGTTTTGGTGTGCCTGTGAAAGACTGTAAGATATTCATTAGTCAATAATATTTTTTGGAAAAGGAAAAGAAAAAGAAAGGGATCTTAAATGTTCAAGGAGTCGAGCAGATTATTGATGTATTCATTGATTTCCAAATGTATCAATCAGAATGTGTTTATGACTTTTCCATAGTTATCTAGATTAGATATATACTATACCAGACCCACTGAGATTTGAACTCACTAAGTTAATTATGGGTCAACTTGATGAAAAGGCTTGGCGACACTCCTTCATCAGTGCATACTTTTTAATGTTTTTTTCGTGAATATTACAATTTAAGCCTTCAAAAGATCGTACCATATCCACAATTAACGCTATGTGCGAAATGAACATATAATGTTCATAACGATAGAACATAGGAATCTCGGAATTCGAAAACACGTAACGACTTCTTGTTCAGGTACGAAACCTGTTTATTAACTTTGAGTTAAAGGTTCCGACGTAAGGAGGAGAGACACAATCTTCTATGCTGTCTTATTCATTTGGCCCCCAACTCGAGCGACCCCCCCCATAAGGCGCAAGTTCGCCTTGCGCCTGCGAGCTCCAAAAGTCGATCCTTCTCGTTTGGCGTCTAGTACCCGACTCTCACTCTCTTCAAATCCTCACACAAAACTCCGCGTGCTTCCGGTGCGTGACGTCACCCGCACCCTGTCACCCAGTATCGTCTCGGACTATTATGACATCTGAGTGACACCTCCATCCGCCCGCGCGCACCCGCGTTAACACTTGCTTCAATGTTGCACCTAACTAACCCATGTGCTGATCCGAAAGGTTCTCAGCCTAACTAAACCCAAAGGCATGAACCGAAATCCCTCGGCTATTTTATAACTCGATCACCTTTAGTTTTTTACTATCAACATTCAACGTATGAATTATCCAAATAGTATTCGGATTATAATTCCCGATTGTAGAATAAATTTCTATTCCTGAATTAATGAATTTAAAGTGTTCAAATCTGTCAAAATATCATCCTTTAACATCCATGCATTTCTGTTATCGATTAAGAAGTTTATTTATGCCTGTATGATAAATCTTAACAGTTTTTAAGACTAAGACATTTTTAAATACAGTTTCTACTTCTTTCAAATAGATTTTTTTTTTTGCCTAAAAAAGTGTTCTACTACTTAAAATAATAATAGTCGATGAGTGAGAGATCTGAAGAATATGGTGGATGTGGCAAAGTCTAATATCCCAAGTCATTGAGCTTTTACAGTGTGATCCTGACAACATATGACAGAGCATTGTCATGAAAAAAAGAATCATGACCAATCTTGAACTCAAGCCAAAAAACTGAAAGCATCACTTCTTTTTTCATATTCCTATTTGGGCCATTTAATCTTCAAAATTGAATTTTGAGAGAAGTGATTGAATATTAGCAAAGAAGACAAATTAATCAATTGGAGTGGGATTTTTTTTTATACAACTACTATTAAAATAATATGCAAGAACAGAAAATAAACCGTAATGTTAAAATCAGAGAGTATTTTGCGAAGAACTTATATAAAAATCCAATGAATGAGATGCGAAAAAAGACAGGAGAATAAATATATATTTAAATAAATTTATATA
>CAUZXS010005334.1:30000-52500 GCA_963585895.1 Sepioteuthis lessoniana | reverse complement strand
TTTTCATTACATTAACGCTATTTCACATACCGTTTCTAGCAACGGATGTAACTCTAACCGAAACGCCAGAGCACCAACGCAACCAGTCAGACTATTATGGAATGTTGTTTATCTACTAAGTCCATTATAGCACAAGAGATTGTGGATTCATAGGAATAAATCTAAGATTTAAAGTGTAGGATTTGCATATTTCATACAATTCTAATTTCAGAGAAATATTCCATGCACAGAATTGACTGCATATTTGAAGATCATCCTACTCAGCAGTTATAAGTCTGACCCAGAATTTTGGAAAAAAAATCTTGCAGCTGACTTATTTGCTACAATACGTCAAAATTTATGATATACCTAATTTGAAGTATCAGGTTATTTGTTAAGCTTAGCCATGCAAAGGATTCCAAATATGGTTTTCAGTTTGCATGTCTTGTTGGGAGAAAGCATCTGGGACCTGGTGGGTAAGGGTTAACCACGACACCAATCAGAAGAATATCTCTTGATTTAAGGTTGACAGCTCTAAAACTTTCCAACCATTTGCAGCAATTTTTTTAAAGAATCATTCATGGATTCTATAGACACATTCAACTTTAAGAACCCTTCATGTGTTCTATAGACACATTCAACTTTAAGAATCCTTTATGGGTTCGATAGACACATTCAACTTTAAGAATCCTTTATGGGTTCGATAGACACATTCAACTTTAAGAATCCTTTATGGGTTCGATAGACACATTCAACTTTAAGAATCCTTCATGTGTTCTATAGACACATTCAACTTTTAGAATCCTTCATGGGTTCGATAGACACATTCAACTTTAAGAGTCTAAATTAGAATATTTTTTTCTTTTTATGTAATGACCCAGATTCTCTTTTAACTTGCTAACCGATGTTGCTTTACCATCAACTTCAAAAGAGAGTTATACGACTTCTCACCAGTTTGATTAGAACTGGGGGAGCTCGTTCGAATCGAGACTCATGCGGAGCTATCACAAAATATGCTCGAATCCCTCAGCGTTCCTCTTTTGAGGCACCTCAGGTTCCAAGCAATAAACTTAACTCTGCTAAGCAGAATTTATCTAGAGTGGGCGATGCCTCATGATTCAACAATGAAAGAAATGTTTCCACGGTCCAAAAAGGAATGTATGGCAGACATTTTCTTGGAAAAATACCTAAATAATGATATGGAGGCGGCAAATATATTAATAAGTGAAAACTTGTTTTGATTTAAAACTGACAGTTTTTGTCGAATAAAAGAAAAATACGAATTAATATCTGAATGCTTTATGAATTCATCTATTTATTTCATGTGTATCAAAATCGCATTTTGAGTTGTGGAAAGGATATAAGGGGGATTCAATAAGTTTCCAGACTTTTTTGTACAGACATTTAAAATTGTCGTAGACTCTTGAAAATTCAGTATGTTATTGCTATACATCTTATGAGATGACTGACCAATCTTTATGATTTCAGGTTCAAATAAACAGCTATAGCACAATTGGAATACACCCTACTAAAGCCTCATTGTCACAGCTGGTGATATGAATGATATGCAATGAAATTCTGTTTTAAACTTGGAAAAAATGCCACAGAAACGTATGGAATGCTTCAGACTGCTTTTCGACCATCTTGCATGAATCGAGCATCAGTTTTTGAGTAGCATAAGAGGTTCAAGGACGGCAGGGAGTCTGTAAGAGATGATGAGATGTATGGGAGGAGTAAGGAAGTCAATACACCAAAGTTGATTGGCCAAAGGGACCTAGGTTAGGGTTACTATGTTGAGGTTTTAAGGGAGTTCAGCAAGAGATTCCATCGGAAGAGGCCAGCACTCTTCAAATCGAATCAGTGGTATTTCCAGCAGGACAATGCATTAGTCCACAGCTCCGTCCTTGTCACTGACTATTTGACCTAGATAGGTATCAAGACAGTTCCTCACCGTCCCTATAGTCCAGACCTTCCTCCCTGTGACGTTTGTTTATTCCTTAAGCTCAGATGCTGTCATTATGAGACAATTGAGGAGAGGAAAGAGGCTGTGACGAAGGTCATTGAGAGGTTCACACAAGAGGACTTCCATAGGGCCTTCCAGAAATTGTTGGAACGGTTTAACAAGTGCATTGCAGCCGGAGGAGATTACTGCGAAGGGGACAAGAGATTCATGTGTGTACTATCAATAAAAGTGCCCATACGAAAAAAGTTTGGAAACTTATTTAATAATCCTTGTAAGTAGTGCATCCAAAATGAAGTCGAATTGTTTGAAAATCAAGAGTTTTGCTTTCAGCATCAAGTGTGACAAAAGCACGTATTCCTTTGGGTATCGCGCATGACCCAAGCCTATCGACCATCGCAGTTGGAAGATCCACTTGATGGTTGTTAGTGTTTGCACAGAGCTGAGGAATATTAGTCTTTGCTGGAAGTCCAGTACCGTTGTGTCCATGTGTAGGAGTCCATAGGAGAACGTTGCAACCGAATTCATCCTTACTTCTCCAGTGGTACCCAGCATGTTTTATTCATCCTTTGGATATTTTGTGTGATGGAGTGGATCGATGACTGTACAACTGCTTTTTTGTAGGATGCTGTTTCCAGGATTTATGGAAAACAGTAGGTAGCATTCTTGTATAGTTCCAGTCTAGCTTGTTATCCAAGCTTTTCGTGCAAGTGGTGCAACCATACAGTAGTATTAACATGGCTACACTATGGAAGAATTCCGTATTATTTTATTAGATTGACCAGATTTCCACATGATCGATATCCTTTTAACATCAGTCTATGCTTTACCTACGCGTGTGATGATATCGCTTTTGTTAGATGAGATATTGCTACCGAAGTGCTTTAGTTAAATCTTTGCTATGGGTAAAGCTAAGGCAGTTTGACCTGTCTAGCTGTGATGAAGTGACCAGTCAACGAGAAAGAAAAGTTTGAATTCAAACCAGCTGAACTTCGCTTGAAACGCAGTTTCTTCCAGGCAGCTGTCGTATCGATACTGCTGTATGGATGCACTTCTTGAACGCTAACTAAACGGCTGGAGAAGAAGCTAGACGCCAATTACACAAGAATGCTGCGAGCAATATTGAACAAGTCCTGGCGGCAACTCCCCATAAGGCACCAACTATACGGCCACCTGCCTCCCATCACGAAAACTATCCAAGCTAGACGAACCAGACATGCAGGTCACTGCTGGAGAAGCAGGGACGAGCTCATAAGTGATTTACTCCTATGGACCCCCACATATGGCTGAGCAAAATCAGGACGTCCAGCACGAACCTACATCCAGCAGCTATGTGAGGACACGGGGTGTAGCCCTGAAGACCTGCCAGAGGCGACGAACGATAGGGAGAAGTAGCGAGAAAGGGTCAAGGATATCCGTGCTAGTGGCACGACATGATGATGATCATCATCACATCATGGAGTTGGGTATATATATATAAACATGTGCGTGTGTGAGAGAGAGTGTGTGTCTGTGTCTTACTTCTCTCTATCCTGGGGGGTGTCCTCGTGGTGTAATGGTTAAAGCGATGGACTGCGGAATCCTCGTACGCGAGTTCGTACTCTAGTCGCGCTATTAGGTTCGGAAAAATACCCTTAGGAAAGGTATGAACCCCCTTATCCTCCCAGCTATGGGTTAAATAGTACCACTACTGTTCTTCTAGGAGAATGGCTTTGGCATTAAGTAACCTAAAAAGAGTTGATATGCCATTAAATAAAGAAACCAAACCAAACCTTCTCTCTATCCTTTCTCTGTTGGCATATCTTTTCAGATTTTTTTCACTCAGGGTTAGGTTTAATTTAGTTTATTTTAACTCCTAATCACCTCATTATTGGTCATTTAACATCGACATTTGATTGGTTCTCGGATGGTTTATTGACGTTACTATATTTTCAATGTCCTGTTATATTTTTTTAAATTCCACGATTTTTTGACATTAATGATTTGTTTCTACACATTTATATAGTTTATATAAGTCCTATCTATTAAGAATAATCTATACACAGATATATGGTTTCAATTATATATTCCTATCTAATGATAATCCTTTGTTATATGGTTCCAAGTAAATATTCCTATCCAATGATAATCCTTTGTTATATGGTTCCAAGTGAATATTCCTATCCAATGATAATCCTTTGTTATATGGTTCCAAGTAAATATTCCTATTCAACGATAATCCTTTATTATATGGTTCCAAGTAAATATTCCAATTCAACGATAATCCTTTGTTGTATGGTTCCAAATAAATATTCATATTCAACGAAAATCCTTTGTTATATGGTTCCAAGTAAATATTCCTATCCAATGATAATCTTTTGTTATATGGTTTTAAGTAAATATTCCTATCCAATGATAATCCTTTGTTATATGGTTCAAAGTAAATATTCCTATCCAATGATAATCCTTTGTAATATGGTTCCAAGTAATTATTCCTATTTAATAAAATCATTTGATCGCAGTTATATGGCTTCAAGTATTTTTAGCGAGTGGTAATAATTTGTAAGTCATTATAAGGTTTCAAGTAATTATTATAATTATTATCTTACTCCTTTGCGAGTTTTAACACCGGCGTTCGCAGATGGTTTTTTCTCTGGAGTCTGTGTGATAGTAGGTCTACTAGAGTTTCATGGACTCTTCTCAGTATTCTTGATGATCTTAACATTACTGTAGTTTAGATGGTTTTCACTCGTCCTCTTTTTTCCAAGATCTCCAGTCCCTCTACCAATCCTTTGGTAATCGTACATATCGCGCAAATTACAGTTGGTATCAACGTCACTTTCATGTTCCATAGTTTTTTCAGTTCTTTGGCAAGATCTAAATACTTGTCTCTCTTTTTATTTTCCTTCAGTTTTACCCTCTTGTCAGCCGGAAGGGAAAAGTCCACTATTTGGCAGATTCTCTTTTTTTTTTACCGATAGGTCTGGTCGTTTGGCCGAGATTAGGTGTATCCGTTTATATCTCAAAGTCCCACAGAATTTTGTAAGTCTCATTTTCTAGGACGGGTTTTGGATTGTGTGTAAACCATTAGTCTGTATAGTCAATGTTAAACCTCTGGCACACCTCACGGTGAATCATCTTTCCCACCCAGTCGTGTCTTATACTCTCTTTGTGTTGATTTACTGCATTCGCTAATTGTGTAATAGATCGTTTCTTCTCTATCACAATATAATCTATATCTACTATTTAGTTGCGAATTGTCTAATCTTGCTTTGACATAGTTAGTCCTTATGGCGTTATTTTGTGCTGCTATTAGAAAAGATTCAGTTTATCTCTTATGAGTTTTTCAAATCAGTGTTAGCTGATAGTTTTTTACTGGAGTCTGAGTGACAGCAAGTCTCCTCAGGTCTCCAGAACTCGTCTCAGGATTCTGACTGTTCTCAGCAATGCTGTCATTTGGATAGTCTCTACCCGTTCGCTAACTTCCAAGTCCTTTAATAATCCTTTAGTAACTGTACCTAAAGCAACAATCACAATTGGCACAATCGTTACTTTCATGTTCCACAGCTTTTTCAATTCTCTAGCAAGGTCGAGGTACTATTATTATTATTCACTCATTAGAGCTTTTCACAACAGCGTTAGCCGATGGTTTTTCACTGGAGGCTGAGTGACAGCAAGTCTCCTCAAGTCTCCAGGACTCTTCTTAGTATTCTGGCCGTTCTCAACAATGCTGTCGTTTGGATATTCTCCACTCGTCCGCCAACTTCCAAGTACTCTAGTTCCTTTAGCAATCCTTTAGTTACTATTCCAAACGCACCAATTACAATTGGTATGATTGTCACCAGCATGTTCCACAGTTTTTTCAATTCCCTAGCAAGGTCGAGGAACTTATCCCTCTTTTCACATTCTTTCAGTTTTATTCTGTGGTCAGCTGGGACAGCGAAGTCGACTTTTTTTATGGATTATTATTAAATCCTGTCTTCTGGTCGGGATGAGGTGATCCGTTTGTATGTTAAAGTCCCATAGGAGTTTATGCGTGACATTTTCTAGGACAGGTGCTGGGTTCTGCATATACCATTTGTTCGAATGGTCGAATTTAAGTTTCTTAAACATTTCCAAATGAATCACCTTGCCGACCCAGTCGTGTTTTGCATTATTATTATTATTATTATTATAATTTTTATTATTATTATTTTTTTTTTTATTATTATCATTATTTTCATTATTATTGTTATTATTTTGATTATTATTATTATTATTTTTATTATTATTGTTATTATTATTATTATTATTTTTATTATTATTATTATTATTATTTTTATTATTACTATTATTATTATTATTATTATTATTATTATTATTAATCAAAAGTAAGTGAAAAGATAGACAAGTACTTGAACGTCTCTAGAAAACTAAAGAAGCTTTGTAATACGAGAGTAACGGAGAAGAATTGGAAATCGGAGGATGAATCGATACCATCAAATCTATATCATTACTGAAATCAGCCAGGATACTGAGAAGAGTCCTAGGGACCTGAGGAGATTTGCTATCATTTGGATTCCATTGAATGGCCGTTAAAACTAGGGTGAAAAATTCGCAAGAAATAAAATAAGTAAACAATTTTATTTTCAAGTAAGTATCCACCAAACAAATAATTTGTACACAATAAAATTGTTTCAAGCATTCTTATCTAACATTAGTATATTCTATATAATAATAAGTTAGCGACCATAGTCGAGGGTGACCCGAAGGCTCCCTTTTCGATAGCTACTACACCAAGGTGTAGAGGAGGGCGCTACTCCTTTTCCAGGATTGACCCACTTTACCCTTGATCCGTACCTGAGTGTTAAGCAAGGAGGCATCAAGTACCATTTTTTGAGTCTTTGGTGTGACTCGACCTGGGATTGAACCCCAGTCTCCGGAGCCATTGGCGAAAACTCTTACCATTATGCCAATATCCGGTTCGAGATATACAAATAAATCACCAAATCCACCCCCCGACAGACAAGACTTTGGCATGACTCGACCTGAGAATGAACCCAGGTCTCCTGGGCCATTGACAAACACTCTTACCATTATGCCAATGTCCGGTTCGAGATATACAAATAAATCACCAAATCCCCGCCGGCAGAAGAGACTTTGTTATGACTCGTCCTGGGATTGAACCCAGATCTCCCGGGCCATTGACGAACACTCTTACCATTATGCCAATGTCCAGTTCGAGATATACAAATAAATCACCAAATCCCCGCTGGCAGGCAAGACTTTGGTATGACTCGACCTGAGATTGAACCCAGGTCTCCCGAGCCATTGGTGAGCACTCTTACCATTATGCCAATGTCTGGTTCGAGATATACTAATAACTCACCAAATCCGCGCCGGCAGACAAGACATAGTAATAATTAACAAAAAGAAAAAAATCGGCGTGATGTGAACTTAGCGATTCTTGTGAACTACAAAGTGAAAATCAAAGAAAACAAATAGACAAATACTTGGACCTTGAAAAAGAAATAAGAAAGCGGTGGAACAAGAAAGTGACAGTGATAGCAATTGTAACTGACATTTTTTAAACGGTCCTCAAAGACTTGGAAAGGGAAGCGGAACAAATCGAAACCAGAGGAAAATAATCAGAATAATTCTAGAGACCTAATGAGACTGGCTGTCATTCATACTTTTGTGAAAACCCTGCTGCTAAGAAGTGAAATAAACAGGGTGGAAAAGGTAGTCCACAAAGAATTGTGCAAGAAATTGAAGTTTGACCATACCAACAAATGGTACATGCAGAACACGGAATCTGTCCTGGAGAATAAGCCACGCAAACCCATCGGGATTTTGAGATAAAAACGGATCACCTAATCTCGGCCAGATGACCAGACCTTGTAATAATCAACAAAACAGGAGAACTTGCCGGATCATGGATTTTGCTCTCCTGGCTGACCACAGAGTAAAATTGAAAGAAAGTGTAAAGAAGGATAAGTACCAAGAACTTATTAGAGAACTGAATAAACTATGGAACAGGGGAGTGACGATTATGCCAATTGTAAGTGGTACTCTTGGTACAGTCACTAAAAGATTGGTACAGGGAAAGTATGACTTAGAAATGAGAGGACGAGTGGAGACCATCCAAACTACAGCATTATTGGGATCAGCCAGAATACTGAGAAGAGTCCATGAAACTTGAGAAGATTTGCAGTCACTTAAACTCCAGTGAGAAACCATCGGCTAACACTGGTGAGAAAACCTGGAAAAGTAATAATAATAATAATAATGATAATAATATTTACCAACCCCTCCGCTCGGGCTGGATATGACACAAGGTCTATTTTTAAGCGAAGTTTACAGGTTTTAATTCAGAGTTTTCCTTCCCCTAGACTTGAAAACCCAGTTTGCTCTACTATTTACCAACAATAATAATAATAATAATAATAATAATAATAATAATAAGAAGAAGAAGAAGAAGAAGAAGAAGAAGAAGAATTCAGACAAATCGACCAAAGGACAAGGAGATTTATAACTATTCAGAAGACCCTAAATTCGAAAGATGATATAGGATATAGGAATGGAATTCAGCATTGAAAACTGAGTTATGCTGATAATGAAAAGAGGGGAAAAGAGAAGCAACGGAAGGAATAGAACTGCCGAGTCCGGAAAGCATCAAAACTTTTGAAGAAAAGGAAAATTACAATTAGATAGGAATATTGGAAGCGAACAGCATCAGACAAGCAGAGATGAAAGAAAAGAGTATCTCAGAAGACCGAGAAAACTTTTCGAAACAAAGCTCTGTCACAGAAATTTCATCAAAGGAATAAACACTGAGGCAGTTCTCCTTGTAAGACCCTCAGGAACATTTCTAAAATGAACCAAAGGACAAGAAAATTGATGATAATGCACAAGGTCTGACATACGAGAGCTAGTTTGTTTGTATAGGTTTTAAGGCCTATCAACCTTTGTAGGTTATTTAATGCCAAATCCATTTTTAACAATAAACATTTCTATTTCAAACAATTCAGTTTATTATAAGTATATAGTTTAATTGTCAAAAACATTTCTTTTTCAAGCTATTTCGTTTAGTCACTCAGTTGTAATTCAACAATTCAGTTTAGTATAAGTAGAGTTTTTTTTTACACACAAATGTCAAAACAATTCTCTTTCAAACAATTCAGTTTAGCAAAAGTACGCATTTTAAATGTCAAAACAGACCTATTTCAAGCAATTCACTTTAGCATGAATCCGCTGTTTAGTTCTATTTGACCTATTGATAGGACACTTTAGGGTGCTACCACTCCGGGTATGAATAGACCTGGGAGCGATGGCGATTCTGAATTCCCCAAAGCTCCAGCATTACTGGAACCTCACCATCAGATTGTTTAGTGTTATATCCGTGTACTTTCGGGGGAGTATTACTCCTCTGCAGAGAAACTGTATTTTACAGCTCCAGCCGACTGGGCAACGTACGGTTTGGTTTGGTTTGGTTGTTTAATGTCATATCAACCTTTGTAGGTTATTTAATGCCAAATCCATTCTCCTAGAAGAACAATAGTGGTACTATTTAACCCATAGCTGGGAGGATAAGGGGGTTCATAACTTTCCAAGGGTAGTTGTCGGAAAGTGAACGTCATAGCGCGACTAGAGTTCGAACTCGCTTACTACGATTCTGCAGTCTATCGCAACGTACGAGAACTGTCATTGAAGAATTATATGTGTTAAGAAAGAAAAGTTAGTAGTAGACTAACGATAATTGAAACTTTCGTTGATAAATGAGCATAAGAACTCAAGAAGTATATTAAAAAGTGTAATGAAAGAGTAATTGCAGCAGCCAAGAACAGAATTTAGAATATGAGAACAAATAAAAAAAAACAAAAAAGAAAACTAGAAAAAAGAAATCGGATGAAAAACATCTGTATGGATATTTAAAGCGACAAACTGTCGATATTGCACACGATAAGACCCGGACATGGATCAGAAAGGAAATCTTCAAGAGAGAAACTGAATCTCTTTTAATACAAGCATAAAACATCGCCATAAGGACCAATTATATTGAAGCAAAAATCGATAATGTGCAACAAAATAGCAAGTGTAGGTTATACGGAGGAAGAGGTGAAACATTTAATCACGCGAGTGAATGCACCAAATGAATACAAGACTTGGCACGACTGGTTAGGAAAGGTGATCACGGAAAATTGTGCGAAAGATTAGGGTTTGACCCTATAACCAAATGGTATATGCACAAACCAGAATCCGTCCAAGAGAAAGAGACCCATAAAGTTCTCTCTAGAATTTTGAAGTAAAAGCGGATCACCTAACCCCGATCAGAAGACGAGACCTCGTGTTAATTAAGAAGAAAATATACCTTCACTTGTAGATTTTGCCGTTCCGTGGCATCACAGAGTGAAAATAAAAGAAGGCAAAAACATTGACATATACTTGTATGCTGGTCCCTTCAAATGGCCGCTCGAACCTACATACAGCAGCTTAGTGCCGATACGGGATGTAGCCCTGAAGACCAGCCGGAAGCAATGGACGATAGGGAAAGGTGGCGAGAGAGGGTCAGGTCAGGAATATCCGTGCTGATAGCGTTACTTGATGATAAAACGACAGAACATGTGAAACATGAAGGTGACGCTGATAACAATCGTAGACGAAGCGCTTTGAACGGTTCACAAAGATTTCGAAAAAAGAAATTGAGTTTTCGGATATCAAAGGAAGACCACATCATTGTTGAGTTTGGTAGGAATAATCCTAAGAATCATGGAGAACTGTGGAGACTTGCTGTACTCCAGTCAAAGATCACCAACAAACCCGGGTTTGAAAAACCTGCTAGAAGTAGAATAATCAAAGAACGCAACAAGAGAGACAAGTACTTGGACCTTGCTAGAGAACTAAAAAAAAGATGTGGAATGTGAAGATGACGGTAATACCAATTGTAATAGGCACACTTTGAACGGTCCCTAAAGGTTTGGAAATGGCACTGGAAAGTTGGAAATCGAAGAACTAATCGAGTCTATCCAAAATAAAATATTGTTGAGATTAGCTTGAATCCCGCGAAGAGTCCTAAAAACTTAATTTGACTTGATGTCACACAGGCTCCAGTGAAAGACGATCAGTTAACGCAGGTGTAAAAAACTCACAAGAAGGAAAAAATAATAACATTTTTTAAAAATAGTTATAGAGTTGTCCGTATTCCTCACCAATAGTAATAATTTTAAAATCTATTTCACGGATATATGGGCTCTCACATCCACTATCACTCCTAGTCAGAAAGCACCCGTGATTAATGACAATGAATTAGTACTTAATACTGCTGATGTCTCACCATTAGATACCGCTTCATGTCATACAAACCATACTCTGATAATGAAATACGGTCTGGAAGTCAAGTTGAGGGTTAGTGCACAGATCTTGTGGCGCCGTTTCTTATATTTCTTCAATCGCTTAAAATATCGATGATCTGTTCGAGTAGATTTCCACTGGGAATAGATCTAGCGATTAGAGCAGCTTCTCATATAAAAAAAATTAATCAAATTGCGACTATTGGCGTGCTAGAGCGTCAAGATTCAACATTTTTAAATAATCCTACTTATAAGCCTGTTGAAAATATAGTGTATTTCACGTAAAATATTTTTTTCGTAATTTTATTTGAGAATTCACACATTAATCCTCTTTCAGTTCATAAAACAGATGAATAGTAAAACAGACATACCTTCACTATAACGTATCCATCTGTAATATAACCAGAATGGCATGGTATCATGGCCAATGTTTTACGACATTTGAGTTGCGAACACGCAAAAACTTCCCATTCCGTGCTGTTTAAAAAGTTCATTTTATTTTTAGTTTGCTTATTTTGAATAAATTTTCAATGTTTCTATTTTTATATTCAAAGTATCTCTTTTTTCTTTGTTGGTATTTTAAAAGCTTTCTCTAAAGATGAAGGAGAGAAAAGAATAATATTAAATGAAAGGATTTGAAAAATGATAGAGAAAAAAAACACAGGACGAAAAAGAAAGAAAAAAAAACGCCAGGAATTATTCACCAAAAGAAAAGATCAAGAAAGGAAAGAAAAACAGAAAAAGTCGAGGGAGAAAAGAAAAGTAAATCAGAAGAAGAAGAAGAAGAAGAAGAAGAACAAAAACAACAACAACAACAACAACAACAACAACAAGAGATGTACCAAAGAAAAAAATTCTGGGCTAAAACGAAAAAGAGAAAAAAAAAACAGGGCCAAAAAAAAGTATGAATGAAATCTTATTCAAAAGAAAAAAGAAAAAGAAGAAAAAAGAGAAAAGGCGAAAAGGGAAAAAAGAAATGTAAATCAGATGAATACAAAATAAAATAAAATAGATAATTAAAAAAGAAGAAGAAGAAGAAGAAGAAGAAGAAGAAGAAGAAGAAGAAGAAGAAGAAGAAGAAGAAGAAGTGTGCGTTATTTTTCGCGAGACCCTGTAAATGGCTATTTAGTCCGACAGAAAATAGAAAGCACTTAGCAACATACGTCCAAGCAAAAAAGAGATGGATTTAATGAAGAGTTTTGCAGAATTAATGACGGACGAGTGAACGATGAAAGCGAAAGTGAAAGTAGACCGAGGCGTCTTTCTAGGTAGAACGACAGGAGGTAACATGGCTGAGGTTAACTACGAGGCTCAAGCTACCATCTGCCATGGCGTCGAATCCATATTTCATTATTCCGTGTCTCTTAGAGGCTTTCATTTTAACATAGCTTTTTTTTACCCTAATTATTTGCTCTTTTGTTATATTTCATGTTATCTTTAGTTTTTTTGTAATTTGTGTTTTGTATAGAGTATCTCATTAATTTTTGTTCCTTATTTCATTCATTGGTCTTCGCGATTTTTCTTCATTTTTTTCCTTAGCTTCGATAATTCTTTCCTCTAGGAAGGAATTTCTTTACAACCATCAAATGTTCTTTCTTTCTTTCTTTTCACTTGTTGTTGTTGGTGGTGGCGGTGTTGTTCTTTTTCTGCTACTACCAAAATTTCCTTTTTCTCTAGTTGCGTGTGTTCCTCGTCATCTTCTTCGTAGTACCCAAGAACTATCTCTGCCACTGTTAAGAACAGGAATGTTCACCTCAACCTCCACATTCTCCATATCTTCTTCTTCTTCTTCTTCTTCTTCTTCTTCTTCTTCTTCTTCTTCTTCTCTAACTCACTCCCATAATTCCGTAATGACCACACCCATGTCTTCTCCTTACCCTTCTTTTATTTATCAATCATTCTACTATGCAAACCAGTAAAAAATTATATATTAAATTTAAACACAATTCTTGGAGACTAACAATTATGAAATTATTTGATCTGTAATCATATTAATCGTCAACACTTTCCCAAACAGCAATCAGCAAAAGAACTAATTCTACCCACCCCCAATCTTGTCTCACCCTTTCAACTGTGTGAACATCCAGTCCTGTGATTTTCTTGATTTGTTATTTTCCTGTGAAAAACGGAAAAAGAAGAAAAAATATACCTAACAAATTCTAAAGACAGAATTTAACCGAAGGAAGGACTCCGTGGAGCAGTGGTTTGCAAGTTAGTGCCGCAGACCACTGGTAATTAAGTGAGTGAGAGCGACACTAGGTGTTCTACATCTGTGATTTTGGGTGAGACTAAACTAAAATTTACTGACCCGAGGTTTGCAAAAAATGGTATCAAACGAAACTTAGCGTTAAAAAAATGAATGCTATTATATAAGCAAAAATATTTTTCTGGTATTTAAAAAACGTCAAAACAGAAAATAATTTGTACGGAAAAGAGCGAATCAGAACTTGACTGTCGCTTGCAGTTTCACATTCGTGATGTAAGCATGAGTATTGTCGTCGAGAAAAATCATCGCCCATATTTTTTTTAGCTCACCTGTCTTCATTGTAGACTTATAGTGATCTTGCACTTCGGCAAAAATTGTTATTATCTCACCAATCCCCTCCCAACTTACCTCTTATAAGAAGGTGCCATTCTAGAGATTTGCTTCTAAAGCGTCATGTCTAAAAAAATATTGAGAAATATACTAGTACGTTTTATTCCAGTTCTTCGGAGTGGCACTTTAACAGCAGTTCAACATGTCCTGGAGTATTTTGAGCTCAGATTTTAGGGGATCACTTTCATTCGGAAGAGTGTCTATTTAGTAGTTGGTAGGAGTTGGAATAATATTGTTGTGAGCAAGTTGGCCGACCGTAGTCAAGGGTGACCCAAAGTCCCCTTTTTTAATAGTTACTACACCGAGGTGCAGGGGAGGGCGCTATTCCTTTCCCTTGATTGCTCCACTTACCTTTGATCTGTACCTTATAATGCTGAGTGTTAAGCAAGGAAGAATTAAGTACCATTTTTTGGAGTGTTTGGTACGATTCGACCTCCAGGACCATTGGTGAACACTCTAACCATTAAAGGCAATAAGCAAGATCTTTTTTTCAATTTTTTTCAGATATTTATAAAAAATGTCCGTATATTTAAAATTTCTAGTGCTGTACAGATAGAAGTGTATATGATTGATAAGTCGTTTTAACGACTGTTTGGGGGTATTTTATACCTAAAGATTAGGGGATCACTTTCATTTCACATTTATTTCTTGTGCTGTTTTTTAAAAGATTTTTTTGTTAACAATTCTATCAAAGAAGAATTATTTTCAAAAAGATCTTTTCAACCCAGAGATGAAACACTAACAGATATTACCACTCCGTGTGAATGAGGACCATTACACATGGGTGTAATTGCACTGAAGAAGTACTCCACGCTTCCCATATGTCAAGAACTTGAACCTCCCTATGTTGTTTAGTGTCATACTCAGGATACATGAACATTTCTTGATTTCTTTGTTTAATGGCATATATACTTTTGTAGGTTATTTAATGCCAAATCCAGCCTTGTATAAGGACAGTTGTGGTACTATTTAATCCATGGCTGTGAGGATAAGGGGGTTCATAACTTTGCCAAGGGTATTTGTCCGAAACGTAATAGAACGACTGGAGTTCGAACTCACTTATTACAAGTCGGCAGTTCAGCGCTTTAACCATTACACAACCAGGACCCCCTCCTCTGATACGTGAAGATGTATAGTTTCATCATATCTGTATTACCATAATTCAAAGGTCAGTGTCTTTGAAGCGGGTTAGATTTAACACCACAGTTTTCGTTTTTCATCATCAATGGAAATAATGTATTTACCCAGCACCTTTTCTACGAGTCGGACCCGACATAAGATCATTTTTAAAGCGTAGAGTATCTAGTAAGAATTCATACTTTTCTTTCTCCTACAGTGCCAATGAAAACAGTCTCTCCTACCATAGCTGGGTGGAGAAAAGATGAATTCATGTTTTTCGCAAAGGAGTTCGAGCGATGAATGAAACTAATCTAAGGTTCGAATTCGGAACCCCAATCCCGATAATCGCGCATAACAGTTGACTTTCGTGAAATACATTTTCAAGGGGCTCATTTCAAATTTGTTTTCGGTTCTTTGCTTAATGGTATACCAACTTTCATGGGTTATCTAATGCCAAAAGCACCGAATGAGTGTCCTGAATATAACAGTAAAGCATCTAATTGTGAGGTTTCAGTCTTGTAGCTTTGGGAAATAAGGAGTACCCGTTCATTGCCATTAATCCTAGGTCCACTCTGACATGGAGTGATAGTACCTGTTTGGGTCCATGGGTAAAAAACAACAACAACTGTTTAATCATTTACTACATTTGAAAGCATTTAATTATGAGCAAACAAATGACTTATTTTAAATTGAATTATTAGTTTTTCGTAGGAATAGTTACTGAGAACTATTTAACTGTGTGCAAACAAATAAATAGTGTAGAATGGAATTTCTTGTGCTTGATAATACTTGAAACCATTTTACTGTGTGCACTGGCTCGTTTAAAATTTGTTGCTTAAAAAACTATTGTTTTATAAATCATATTTGATATATGTGGTAAAAAGAAAAAACAGTAAGAAAAATGCATACAAATGGATGAGCAAAATTAATGATATTAGTTTAAATTGACCAACGTATTTCGATCTATAATAGAAATGTTTTTTTCCGTTCCTTCTTTATCTGACATATCATTCTGATTCATTTCAACATCATATCTTACTCAAATTTAATGTATGTGTAAATAGGATTTGGTATTATATGATCAACACGGGTTGATATGCCGTAGAACGCAACTAACTGATCCCTATTGAAAAAACCGGCTCATTGGCCTTGTGGGCAGAGCGTTCGCCAATGGTCCGAGATACCTTGGTTCAATCCCAAATCGCGTCATACCAAAGACTATAAAAATGGTACGTATACCAATGACCATAAAAATGATACGTATCAGGGGTAAAGTGGAGCAGTTCATGTAAATGAGTGGTGCCCTCCCCTACACCTTGGTGTAGTAGCTATTGAAAAGGGAGCCTTCTGGTCTCCCTCAACTACGGTCCTCAACTTCCTTTTTTATATAATAAAAATAGAAGTGGGTACAAACTTGTTTAATAAACAGTTAGCATTTTTTGCTTTCTTAACCGTATGAAAATGTGGAAGAGGTCGAGTGGACTTCTTTAAATAGAAAGTTGGTGGGATTTCTTTTTTAATGCCATATCAGCATTCGATGCCAAAGCTATCATTGTAGAAGAATAGTAGTAATCTATTTTTTCAGTTTCATCGTTCTTACGTAAATTCCATATCACACCGATAGGCTTTCGGCTTTTTACTTTTTTTTTTTAAATTAGTCCTTTTCTCTTGAGAATATATATATATATATATATATATATATATATATATATATATATAAATTCTTTTTTGAATAGCTGAATTATAAATTAAAATTGAATTACCATGACAAGTATTCACTGCTAATGAGATCTAATAAGGTGGAAACTGCTATCTAGTGGTTCTGTATGTCGTGCGCAATGCTTGGCGGATTTTCTGGTCATGGTAATTCAATATATATATATATATATATATATATATATATATATATATATATATATATATATATATCTGTGTGTGTGTATATATATATATATATATATATCTGTGTGTGTGTATATATATATATATATATATATATGCAATTTTATTTTTGCTTCACTTTTTCAATCATCACTTTTTTTTTGCTTTTTGTAAACCCCTACCTTTAATAAATGAACGTAACGGAAGCAACACTGACTAGCCAAAAAATAATTAAAGAAGACATTATTAAGATTGGAATTTTTCACAGCTGTTGGGTATAAAAAGAGGTTCATATTTTTCCAAAATGTATTATTCAGAAAATGAGCATGATACCACAGCTGGAGTTTGAACTCATTTACTTCGAAAACACATTTCAACACGTTAGCCATTACACCATAGCTACTCACCAATCGAACAGATAGAATACAAATGTACACCAAATTATGAACAAAAATGTCATGGCTGTTATGAAATAAACAAAGGCTTTTTTTTGCCGCTAAGAAGAAACAAAATTTTAATGTGTTTATACTTGATAGTTGAGGATTTCTTTTGTACTCGGTCATATTGAATTCGAATCATTTTTAAACAGATTTGTTTGACTCATAGATAAGACTCTAAAAGGTGCTGCCACTCAGGCTCACACTGTACCTGAACGTAATATCAAGGAAGTTTACGCTACACTGCTCAGACCTCCAGAACTGGAATCTTAACTTTAGATACCGTAAAGATTTAAAGCCAGGTCACCCCTTTTTTGAGAGATGGGCTTACCTCTCGGTAGGGGATACAGTCGGCCCCACTAACAGGGCTTAAGAAAGAAGATAGGAAATGGTGACGAATACCTCACATCCTAAAAAGAAAGAAAAATCTCTTCTGGAAAAGGAAAAAAAGCCTCTCACATCAATAATAACCTGGTGCTGGCTAAGAAAAGGAAACTTTAAGAGAGAAACAGAATCTCTCCTAATAGCAGCACAAAACTACGCCGTAAGAAACAATCATATCAAAGCGAGAATAGATAAGACTCAGCAAAATTGCAAATGTAGGCTATGTGGTGACAGAGAGGAAACCATCAATTACATAATAAGCGAATGCAGCAAATTAGCATAGAAGAGGTATAAGACTAGATACGACTGGGTGGGCAAGGTGATCCACTGCGAGATATGCAAGAAATTTAAATTTGACCATACCAACAAATGGTATATGCATAACCCAACACCTGTCCTAGAAAATAACACACATAAACTCCTATGTGACTTTGATATGCAGACGGATCACCTAATCTCGGCCAGAAGACCAGACCTAATAATAATCGACGATAAAAGAGAATTTGTAAAATTGTTGACTTTGCTGTCCCGGCTGACCACAGAATAAAACTGAAAGAATGTGAAAAGAAGGATAAGTACCCCGACCTTGCTAGGGAATTGAAAAAACTATGGAACATGAAAGTGACAATTATACCAATTGTGACTGGTGCTTTTGGTACAGTCCCCAAAGGATTATTAAAAGCACTGGAGGACTTGGAAGTTGGCGACCGAGTAGAGACCACCTAAATAACAGCATTATTGAGAACGACCAGAACACTGAGAAGGGTCCTGGAGTCTTGAGGAAACTTGCTGTCACTCAAACTAACGCTGATGTGAAAAACTCTCATAAGTAAATGATAATGCTGGAATATGTTGGGACGAAAAGAGAAAAGCAACGCAACAATTAGAACAAAAGATAAAACTCTAGGAAATAACCCAGATGGTTCTAGCGAAAGAAGGAAGACTAAAAAAATATTGAGACAGAATAAAACAATACTGACGAAATTGGATATTCAAAAACAAGGGGGAAAAAGCACAAAGACACACCAACAACCGGATGATAAGAAAACAAAACAAATATGGGAACGAAGGGAATATAACAGAAAAGCCGATTGTGTTAATCGGACTCGGAGAAGCATCATCATCATCATATCGCGCTGGTAGCACGGATATCCCTGATCCTCTCTCGCCACTCCTCCCTATCGTTCATCGCCCTAGGTAGGTCTTCGGGACAACATCCCGTATCCTCACATAGCTGCTGGATGTATGTTCGTGCTGGTCGTCCTGCTTTTTCACGGCCATGTGTGGGGGTCCATAAGAGTACATCACTTATGAGTTCGTCCCTGCTTCTCTAGCAGTGTTCTGCATGTCTGGCTCGTCTAACTTGAATAGTTTTCGTGATAGGGGGTAGGTGGCCGTACAGTTGGTGTCTTGTGGGGTGTTGCCGCCAGGGAAGACGAAAATACACTTCTCTCAGAGCAGCACTCAAAAAAAGCAACAAATTGGGAAACGTCAGGCCATGATGGTATACATGGATAATGGGATTGAAATCAACCAGAATACTGAGGAAAGTCCTGACAACTTGAGGAGACTCGCTGTCATGCAAACTCCAGCGGAAAACCATCAGCTAACGCTGGTTTGAAGAACATTTAAATGAGGAAAAAAAAAGGGTTGGTGACGGTGATACCAATTGTAATTGGTGCGCATGGAAAAATACCCAAAGGATTCGTTAAAGAACTGGAAGACTTAGAAATCAGAAGACTGTAGCATTATTAAGATTGGTCAGAATACTAAGAAAAGTCCAGAACACTTGAGGAGTCTTGCTGTCCATCAAACTGGGAAAAACCATGAGCTAACATTGGTGTGAAAACCTCGCTATGAATAATAATAATAATATATGTATATATGCACACATACACACACACACACACACACACACACACATATATATATATATATATATATATATATATATACGAGGATCATTAAATAAATTTCCAGACTTTTTTCGTATGGGTACTTTTATTGATAGTACACACATGAAACTCTTGTCCCCTTCGAAGTAATCTCCTCCGGCTGTAATGCACTTGTTATACCGTTCCAACAACTTCTGGAAGGCCCCATGGAAGTCTTCTTGTGCGAACGTGTCAATGACCTTCGTCACAGCCTCTTTCATCGCCTCAATTGTCTCATAACGGTTTTCCTTGATCTTAGGGAATAACCAAAAGTTACAGGGAGCTAGGTCTGGACTTTAGGGAGGGTAAGGAACTGTCTTGATGCCTCTCTTGATCAAATAGTCAGTGATAAGGATGAATTTGTGGACTGGTGCATTGTCCTGGTGGAAATACCACTGACCCGATTTGAAGAGTGCTGGCCTCTTCCGATGGAATCTCTTCCTGATCTCCCTTAAAACCTCAACATAGTATTCTTTGTTGACTGTCTGTCTAGTGGGAACCCAACTCTGGTGTTCTGACTTCCTTACTCCTCCGACACCTCTCATCATCCCTCACAAACTTCCTGACTCCCTTGTATCTCTTATGCTACTCAAAAACTGATGCTCGATTCATGCAAGATGCTCCAAAAGCAGTCTGAAGCATTCCATACGCTTCTGTGGCATTTTTCCAAGTTTAAAACAGAATATTATTGCATATCGTTCTTCTAAAGTGTCGTCAGGTCCAGATTGCATTTTTGAAATTCGTCAGCTGTGACAATCAGGTTTTAGTAGGGTGTATTCAAATTGTCCGTATTTAAAAAATCTGGAATCTTATTGAATGCATCTAATATACACACACACACACACACACACACACACACACACACACACACATATATATATATATATATATATATATATATATATATAATGAAATATTCTTGAATATTCTTTTTGATGAATCGTAAATAAAAATATCGATCGCATTGTAAAGTATGATTATTCCATGATAATTCGGCTTTCTTTTTATTTTCTTTTTTGTGATTGAGCACCTTTCTTTTCTCTCTCTCTCTCTCTCTCTCTATATATATATATATATATATATATATATATATATATATCCGTGTGTCCGTGTGTGCAATTTTATTTTCCTTCAATTTTTCTGTCATCGTATTTTTTCTTTTCTTTTTTGTTACTTTTTCCCCACTTTAGTATATGAACGTAAAGCAAGCAATACCAATGGCAATGAAGGTTTGATTTGATTAGAATTTAGATAAAAAATTACCGTTTCACCGTTCTTATGTAATTTCCACATCACACTGAGGTAACTAATACGGATATAGTTTGATTTCAAAATCTTGGCATATCAACCTTCCTTGGTTATCTAATACCAAATCTATCCTTGTAAAAGAACAATTATCGTACTATTTGATCTATATTTAAAGGGATAAGTTTACTATTCGGCAGATCTATTTTTTCTTTCCATTTTTTTTTTTTTTTTTTTTGTTGATTATCAGTAGGTCAGGTCTTCTGTCCGAGATTAGGTGATCTGTTTGTATCCCGAAATTCTAGAGAATTTTTTGCGTCTCATTCTCCAGTACGGATTCTGGGTTGTGCATAAACCACTTGTGCAAATTTCAGTTTCTTGCACGCCTATTATTATTATTATCATTATTTTGCTGCTGTTGTTGTTGTTTTTCTTGCTGCTGATAATGATGATGCTTGTATATCATATTTACCAACCCCTCTGCACAGGCAGGATATGACATAAGGTCTAATTTTTATCGGAGTTTGACAGGTTTGAATTCAGAGTTTTCCTTCTCCTAGAATAGTTGCCTCACCAAGGCTGAAGAACCAGTCTATCCTACTATTTACCCATAGCTGGAGGGAGAATAATTGGATTTATACCTTTCCCAAGGGTAATAGTGCTATGTGAAATGCAATCAGTCTCGTCCAGGATTTGAACTTGTGTCGCCGTGTTCATTTCCTAGGATGATGCTTGTATATCACTCTTTTGAAATATATTTTCCAAAATAGTCTTAGTTTAATAAACGTCCTGTTCATGTTGGGAAATGTTGATAACTGAGCTACAAGCCGATAAACGAAACTTCGGTTAACGTTCCCGCGGTTGCTGAGGTCCTACTCTACAATTTATTGATAAGGCTTCGTTGCAAATATCCAAACAGTGTTTGGAGCAAATTACGTTTACATATAAATTAGAACTTATGTTGAGGGCCTTGAAACGTTTACAAAAATTAATAAATAGCGCGCTCGCACACACACACACACATATATATATATATATATATATATATATATATATATATATATATATATATATTCAATGCATTGATTTGTTTAATCTATATATGATTATTGCTCAATTAAAAAACAAGTTTCGCTTTTTATTATAACATCTGTTTTCTCTTATAAAAAACTATTTAATTAATGTTTCATGTAGTAAACGGAATTGTTAATCATACTTAATTTCCAACTCTTTCTAATTAAGATTCTAAAAATATTTCAAAGTGGTATAAAAATAGAGATAGAGTTATAAAAATCAAATTAGACTGATTATGCAATAATTTTACGCTCTTTTTAGCACAGTGTAGAAATCATATGCATATCTATCTATCTATCTATCTATCTATCTATCTATATATATATATATATATATCGGTATGAGACTCCCTGATGATCCGTTAAGGTGAAACTTCGTAGGAGAATTCCGACTCGCGATTTAAGTTAATTATATATATATATATATATATATATATATATATATATATATATATATATATATATATATATTTATATTTAAATATACATGCTAAAGAAAAAAGGTACGTGCACATGCGAAAACACTTATCCATGCGTACATATAAACGGGCACACACACACACACACACACACACACACACACA
>CAUZXS010005334.1:0-25000 GCA_963585895.1 Sepioteuthis lessoniana | reverse complement strand
TGGGGGGAACGATTCATATCGATTTGGCGGCCTGTTCCCAATTTTAAATGACTTTTTATAATCGAAGCCGAATTTTCCAATCGATGCCTGGCATCCATTTTTGGCAGCTCTGATCGGAAACGGGCTGAGGAGATAAAACGTGTTTTGATGCGAGGGAACACCCACCACGCCCAACACCACTACCCACCTCTACCATTACTAGTATCACCTTCGGCTTTCTATCACCCCCAGCGTAACCCACTGGTACCATCAGCAGCATCAATACCACCAGCATAAGCCTCGTTACCATTGAACTCATCAGAGTGAAGTCAGCTACAATTAGCAATGGTGTCAAATTAGACTTTGCTGGCATCGTCTATGTGTATCATTAATACCATTACAACCATCTAGCGATCCTCTCTGTCACCATTCTGCCGCAGAACAAGAACAACGCTATCACTATCAGAAGTATTTCATTGACCTTGTCATGCTACAAACTTATTCAGTCGCCTATATATATATATATATATATATATATGCGTTTGTGTGTGTTTTACTGCATTCTATCACAGTCGTAGTTTGGCACATTCAGCAAAATCATTCAGTCCTTCGTTTGATGTCACAGTCCCCTTTTCATTTACGATGGGTCCTAAGCCCCCTCAGCCACTGGCCAAATCAGAGGGTACTTAGTCCTTCATTTTGGAAGTTCACCCGCTGATTATGAAGCTAGCTTATGCAAAGGTTGCGACTTCGTGTCCGGGAGTTGTTGAACCCTATTACAGCTACTTCCAGGGATTTTTGCGAAGGTGTTTCTTTAGACACAGCGTATCACCAAACACGGACCATCGTAGTTACAACCTCCTTGTGAATTCTGTTACACATCTTGTAGCGAGTTTTGTTGGAGATCTGAATATATTTTTATCTGAATATTCGGACGATTGTTTTCATCTTCAGTGTTATACTCACAACGTTTCAGCCGATATATCCTTTGGGCTTCTTCTGGTGTGTCATGTCGAAATCAGGAGCCTGCACAGAGCCTCGAATTGAATGCCTTATTCAATCCACGGGTTTAGATTGTTCTATTTCTGTCAACTAAGACCTGGTACAAGTGTTAAGCTATAGTAAGAATTTTTTGTTATTTATTTCTTGTCGGGATTAAACCTGCAAACTTCCGATGATTTCACTTATATATATATATATATATGAAGGAAGACATGATTTGAATCTGGCAGAAGGTACGTTGAAAAGGTAAAAACGGGGGAAAAATATGTTTGACGGTTTGTTTATTTGCCAACGCGTTTCGACTTCAATCTTTTTTTGAATCCAAAAGTGTTTTTTCGAAATTATTTTAGTATGAGGAATAATTATGATAGATAAATCTTGATTCAATTAGAAGCCCGGATGGAGACTTCTAATTGAATCAAAATAAACAAACCATCAGACCTATTTTCTTCCGTTTTACCTTTACTTTATATATATATATATATATATATATATATATATATATATTATATATCTATAAAGAAAAGGTAAAAAGGAAGCAAATATGTGGCATTTTGTATATATAAATATATATATATTTATATATACAAAAATATCAATGCATAACTATGCATATACGTATCCATATATATTTATATATATAGAAAAGGTATATATATATATATATATATATATGCTATGGGGAAGGGAATGACAATCATGTAAAATTTGAACTCAGGTAACAGTACATTTTCTTCGACTATAACCTTACCCAGTCGGCTGGGACTGTAGAAAACACCAACTGCTTTACTACAAAGAGGTAAGACACTCGCCACGAGTGTCCTGGATATGACACTAAACAATATGATGGTAAGCTTCCAGCAATGATTGAGCTTTGAGGAATGCAGAGAACCCCTTCATTGCTATCGCTTCCAGGTCCACTCTGGCCCGGAGTAGTAGTACCTGATAGAGTCAAATAGAACAAAACTATGTATTATGCTAAACTGAATTGTTAGAAATAGAACTATTTAGACATTTTTCTGAGTGTAAACAAAAAACAATTCTTATACTAAACTGAATTGTCTGAAATAATAGAACTGTTTATATGTATAAAAATGTATTTGGCAATTATAACCTATGATTGTTGATGTCCCATAAAAACCAACCAACAAACCAACGACAATAACTATTATATCACGAGCGCCACCAATATATATATATATATATATATATATATGTGTGTGTGTGTGTGTGTGTGTGTGTGTTTGTATCTGAGTATGTGTGTGTGAGCGTGTTTGTGTGTGTGTGTGTTTTAGATCAAGGCTTCTCAAATTTTTTACTTCATGCATCACTTGTAAACAAATTTAATTTCCATCCACCCCCGAATAAATTACTTGAATATCAGATTATAAAACATAACTAATTTACCAGCGTTTAATGCAATTCAACCGATAATAGAATTAGTTAAGTATGAATGCAAATGCACTTTTAATCATTGGATATTTTTTTATGGGAAGGATAGGTTTGGTGAGGTTTCATTTTTTTTAAAACTCAGGTTTAGTTCAGTGTCTTTATTCATTGGTATATCAACCTCCGAGGTTATACAGCACTGCTACCCAACCCAGTCAGCGGCATCTCTGCAGAGGGGTAAGACATCCTCCCACTAGTTTCCTGGATATGATATTAAACAATCTGATGGTGATGTTTTAGCATAGAATAATCTACAAGCGTTGATATGACGTAAAACCCAATAACAATGCTGACACTTTTTAAACGCGTGCGGGTGATATAAGGAGGTTCATATCAAGGGTATTTGTTATATAATTACGGAATGGCTTTTTTTAATTAATCATTTTCGTTAATTATATTTTATCATTTGGTTTGGTTGTACTTTGAACTATTAGGCTTAGTGCACGTGCAGGTGCACACATTGAATACAGTTCACGCTCGTGCGCTGAGGATACGGCAATCACAAATGTCATAATAAAAACCCCAGATAAGAAATGAGACTGGGGTGTGAATGACGTCAAGCGATGGGGAGGGAAATTTAGTGATTTCGAAAAAGACCTGAATTGAAATTTTGACTCTGGGCCGGGCAGTCCAGCTGGGGGTTGACTGAAGGACGATGTAGGAACAGTCAGCATAGTAAAAATTGTGTCTCTCACTCCTCGTGTCGAAAAACTAAAAGTCAACAAGTGAATAAACGTTTCGTACCTAAACAACGAGAGTCGTCAGTGTTTCGCGGATTTCCCTACATCTGAATATTTTACATATTCGTATTTTAGCTGTATGTTACATATTAGTCTTAAAATTAACGTAAGTGCACGAAATTGCTTACTGCAATAGAGTAGTGCAGAAAATTAGCCTATTGTCCACGGAGATTCCCTCCAAATGTTGTTGGTTCAAGATCAAAATTTTTAGAAAATATAGAAAAAGTTATCATAACTTGAATATTGAAACATATGATTACATCCACACCTGCCAATATCTGCCAGAGCCCAGTCGGCTTTAATCTATAGAAAATACCCACTGCATCCCTGCAGAGGGGTGAGACTACACCTCAACGAGTATCCTGATATGACGTTAAATCATCTGATGGCCAGGCTCGAGCCCGAGAGCTTTGGGGAATATGGAGTACCACTTCATTGCCATTGGTCCTCAGTCTGACCCAGTGTGATAGCACCTGTTTGGGTCCTCTCAATGGGTCTAATAGAAGTGTTTGATATTTCGAACTGTGTGCAAACAAACGCCTTAGAGTAAATCGAATAGTTTCAAATAGAACTGTTTTAACATTTGATTGTGTGTTAACTAATGACTGATGTTTTATTGAATTGTTAGTGATCTATAACAATGCTCGTAACAATTTAACTCTGCGCTTACGAATGAGTTTCCAATAGAATTATTAGAGTTGATGAGCAATACTTGAAACTCTTTAGCTTTGTGTGTAAATTGAACTGTCAGTTTTACATAGCGATGCTTGAAACTATTAAACTGCGTGCAAATAAAACTAATCATTTTAGACAGCAATATTTGAAACAATTCAATTTAGTGCAAACAAATAATTAATATTAACAAAATCCATTCGTGTCAGAATATTTGGAAGCATTTGGATATGAGTAAATAATTTCAATACTTATGTGTAAACACAGTAACTCTGACTCATTTACAAATAAGATCACCTACAAACTATTGACTTACAAACCATATATATAACGATTACAGTATGCAAATAAATGATCTCTGGCTCGTTTTAGACTGTAAACTAGAAACAATGCGTTGACAAATATGTAACATGTATAACGATCTGGCATTAAATAACCTACAATAGTAGATATGCCATAAAACCAACCAAACCAAACCAAATATCTGACCATACTAGAAACAATGCTTTCCCAAGTCATATGTAACATTTATAACAATTTGGCATTAAATAACCTACAATGGTTGATATGCCATAAACCAACCAAACCAAATATCTGACCTTACTAAAACTGACTTAAGTGAAGATCTTGATTTCTTTGATGCGAGCGGGATTTTTCATTATTAATTATTTACGAGATCATTAAATAAAATTCGAGACTTTTTTCGTAAGGGCACTTTTATTGTTAGTACACACATGAAACTCTAGTCTCCTTTGAAGTAATCTCCTCCGGCTGCAATCCACTTGTTGTACCGTTCCAACAACTTCTGGAAGGCCCCATGGAAGTCCTCTTGTGTCAGCGTGTTAATGACTTTCGTCACAGCCTGTTTCATCTCCTCAATTGTCTCATATCGACAGGTTCTGAGCTTAGGGAAAACCAAAAATTCACAGGGGGCAAGGTCAGGACTACAGGGAGGCTGAGGAACTGTCTTGATGCCCATCTTGGTCAAAAAATCTGTGACAAGGATGGGGTTGTGGACTGGTGTCCAGGTGGAAATGCCACTGACCCGATTTGATGAGTGCTGGCCTCTTCCCTAGGAATCTCTTCCTGAACTCCCTTAAAACCTCAACATAGTAACCCTAACTCTAACCCTTTGGCCAATTAACTTTGGTCTATTGACTTCCTAACCCCTCCCACACCTCTCATCATCCCTCACAAACTCCCTACCTTCCTTGAATCTCTTGTGCCACTCAAAAACTGATGCTCGATTCATGCAAGATGCTCCAAAGGCAGTCTGAAGCATTCCATACGTTTCTGTGTCATTTTTTTCCAAGTTTAAGCCAGAATTTTATGGCATATCGTTCTTCTAAAGTCCAGATTGCATTTTTGAAATTCACCAGCTGTGACAATCAGGTTTTAGCAGGATGTATTCAAATTCCTGCTGTAGATGTTCATTTGAATCTGAAATCACAAAAATTGGTCAGTCATCTCATAAGATGTATATCATTAACATACTAAATTTTCAAGAGTCTACGACAATTTTAATTACCAGTACAAAAAATGTCTGGAAAATTATTGACGGTACCACGTAATTTGAATTTTCTTCATCAAAACCTATGATCATGGATTTTAAAATTTCAAGCAATGCATCTTAATTCTATATTTTCATAATTTTTCTTTCTTTTTTCAATCTATATTCTTATTCTTCTTAAATATTCTTCCCTTATGAAAGTAAAAGTAAAGTCGGCGACCTTATTCGAGGGTGACCCGAACGCTCCTTTTTCAATAGCTACTACACCGAGGTGTAGGAGAGGGCGCTACTCCATTCCCGGGAAAGATATTCCGTTATCACATATAGTAAAATGGAATATGTTAGAATTCAGAGTTTCAGCAAAATAATACATTTAAAATATTGATTTATACCGTAAAATATGATTGTGCATCATTAAAGATTCCGAAATATCGGAATCTTTTCTGTCCGAGCCATATAATTCCCTTATTTAAATGACCCGTATGTTTAGAACGAGTCGTACGTGAACGATACATCTCTTCTACTGATCCCTATCAATCTGATATTCAACCTGGTGAACGAAATCAGGTGACTACTCAAAATAATCCATCAATTTTTATTCTGTTATAAAGTGACTTATAAATGCAAACAATGTCATTAATCCCCTGTGGACCTTAATGCTTTAAACCAGAAATAAGCAAAAATTTGGCATTGAATAACCCAGGAGGGTTCATATGCCATTAAAAACCCGTCAAAATTTTATACACCCACAGGAATTCATATAGGCGACGGGGATAAGCTCTGTTTTACAGGAAGATTTTTTTTTTAAACTCAGAAAGCAACGATTGTGACTGACCGCGGAAGTTTGCTTGTTGGGACTTTTTTTCCGGCATACAAATATATATATATATATATATATATATATATATATATATATATATATATATATAATGAATCTGGAAGAAAACACAATCACGATTAAATTGTCATTATAAATTTATTGCGGTGAAGAATGTAATCTTTGTCTTTTCCGATGACATACATGCATAATTTGAGGGTGAAATCAGCAAATATGGACTACAGTATAATATATATTAAAACATCTGAAGAGAGGAAGATTATATTCTTAGCCGAAATAAATTTATAATGACAATTTAACCTTAGTTGTGTTTTCTTCCAGTTACATTGTAAACGCTCTGTATCCAAGTTTTCTTATACAATCCTGAAAACGAATACATAGCCATTCCTCGAGCACTTCCCTAGATTTACATGAAATCACTGACATATTCTATATGTGAATAGTCCACACCGATAGCCAGTTGGATATATATATATATATATATATATATATATATGATAATTACATTGATTATTAACTCTTTTTCAGTGTGAATATGTGTATTCCACTGAGCTGAATATTGCCATCACTTTTCTTCTATAAGGAAAACTTTGGCATTGAATAACCCAGGAAGGTTCATTTACCATTAAAAAACAAAAAGGAACTGTTTTTGGTTACTGTGTTCGACTGATGTTCATATTATTCTTGTGTAGTTTCTTTTCTGATATCATAATATCACTTCCAGGGCAGGCGTGCCATTAATGTTTTGTTGAGGATATATTGTGTCTTTGCCAGTTCTGGAGTGCCAGACTCAAAAGAGTCGACAGTTTCCTCATATTTTCCACAGATACTACATAATGGATCCCCTTAATCGTTGACTGTAGATTAGTGAGAGAGGGCATAACTAGTGTGCTGGATGTGACATTGTAATAAGTGAATTCGAACTCCAGTCGCGCTATTACATTCACTTTTGGTCACGGCGACACGAGTTCAAAACCTGGACGAGACTGATTGCATTTAACGTAGCACTAATACCCTTGGGAAAGGTATGAATCCAATTATTCTCCCTGCAGCTATGGGTAAATAGTAGGAAAGACAAGGTTCTTCAGCCTTGGTTAGGCAACTAGTCTAGGAGAAGGAAAACTCTGAATTCAAACCTGTTAAACTCCGCTTAAAAATTGACCTTGTTTCATATCCTGCTCGAGCGGAGGGGTTGGGTAAATATGATTACATTCACTTTTAGACTAATACCTGTGCGAAAGCAATGAAACCTCTTATTTACCTAACAATAGTTTAGATAGTACGAATACTATTCTTCAACAAGAACAAATTTGGCATTAAATAAAACTCGAAGGAGAGATGACTTCATGGTGGAGTGATTAAAGCGATGGACTGCGGAATCGTTGTAAGCCACCTTGAAGTCCTGTCGCGCTATTACGTTCATTTTCGGAAAAATACCCATGGGAAAGTTATGAACCCCCTTATCCTCCCAGCTATGGGTTAAATAGTACCACTACTATTCTTCTAGAAGGATGATTTTGGCATTAAATAACCTACGAAGGTTGATATGCCATTAAACAAAGAAACCAAACCAAACCAAACAAATAAAACTATTAGTGTTAGATAAAAATATATGAACCCATTAAACTATGTGCAAACAACAAATAGTAATACTTGAAATCCTTTTAGTGTGTTGCAAATAACAAAAGAAACCAAGCGAAAACTCAAAGGTTGATATGGCATTAAACAATGAAATCAAGCTAAATGTTTGTTTTTTTTCATACTCATATTGTAAATCATGTCTATATTTCTTCCATTATTTCTCTATTTACTTCTTTGCTATTTGCTTTCTTTCTTTCTTATCAATTTGTAATATTTTCTTTATTTCTTTCTTCCTTTCTTTCAAAAACTTCTCAGCCAATGGCGCATCCTTGCCTGGTCTACGAAGGCTTTTCATGTCCGAATTCATTTTCGTTTTTTGCTTCGTCTGACCTTTCCAAATACTAGTGATATTTACTCTTCGAGAGTTTTCTCTTGTCTTGCAGAATACGCCGACTGCATCTCTGCAGAGGGGTAAGACTCAGCCCCTGACGTGAGTCGTGGAAATGATGCTGAACTATCCAAAGGTGAGGCTCTAGTTCTGTACCTTTAGGGAATGTAGAGTAACGCTTCGTTGCCATTACTTCCATTTCGACTCTGTCCGGGATTGTTTGCTCCTGTCATGGAAAAATCTGTTGGTCAAATCGAATTATGCTGTTGGTTGATTGTTTGGTTAGATTTATGGCATATCAATATTTACAGGTTATTTAACAGCAAATCCATTTTTATGGAAATATTCAGCTTTATTTCAAAAATTACAGTTTAGTATGAGTACACAGATTTAATTGTCAAAAACATTTCTATTTCAAGCTATTCAGTTAAGTCAAACAGTTCTATTTCAAAGTTCAGTTCTGCTTGAGTACGCAGTTTAGTTCTATTTAAATCCATTTTATACAAATAATTAGTTCTATTTCAAACAATTCAGTTTAGAGTGAGTACTCAGTTTAATTGTCAAAAACATTTCTATTTCAATCTATTTAGTTTATTCAGATAGTTCTAATTCAGCCAATTCAGTTTAGTATATGTATATATTTTGTTTACACACAGTTAAATGTCAAAACAATTCTATATTTGATAATTCACTTGAGCATAAGTACAGTTTAAATGTAAAAACAGTTCCATTTCAAACAATTCAGCTTAGTATAAGTACGCAGTTTAATTGTTAAAAACATTTCTATTTCAAGCTATTCAGTTTAGTCAAACAGTTCTAATTCAAAACAATTCAGTTTAGCATAAGTATGCAGTTTAATTCTATTTAACCCATTGACAGGACCCTATCAGGTGCTACCATTCCAGGCCAGAGTGAACCTTGGGGCAATCTCAATGAAGGTGTGCTCCGCATTCCACAAAGCCCCAGAATCTCTGGAACCTCACCATTAGATTGTTTAGTGTCATATCTAATACATTCATAGGGATGGTCGTACCCCTCGGCAGAGGAGCAGTCGGTGTATTCTACAGCCTCAGCTGACTGGGCAACGATTTATGTAATCATTTTCTCAACTCTATACCATTTAACTGAACAAACAAATTACTCATGTAAATTTGATTTATTCGTATTACACGCAAATCTTGGAAGTATTTTACTGAGTACAAATAAAACTGGGGGTCCTCGTGGTGTAATGGTTAAAGCGATGGGCTGCGGAATCGAAGTAAGCGAGTTCGTACTCCAGTCGCGCTATTACGTTCATTTTCGGGTAAATACCCTTGGGAAAGGTATGAACCCCCTTATCCTCCCAGCTATGGGTTAAATAGTACCACTACTGTTCTTCTAGGAGAATAGCTTTGGCATTAAATAACCTACAAAGGTTGATATACCATTAAACAAAGAAACCAAACCAAACAAATAAAACTATTAGTGTTAGATAAAAATATATGAACCCATTAAACTATGTGCAAACAACAAATATTAATACTTGAAATTCTTTTAGTGTGTTGCAAATAAGTGAATAATGTTGATAGTAATTATCAGTATTGAATAGCGGTTCTTGACGAGGGAATCCTATTACGTTAATGCACTGCACTGCGTAATCGGAGTAAATGAGTCTGAGCTCCAGTCGAGGTATTACGTTCACCATATTTACCCAACCCCTCCGCCTGGGCAGGATATGACACAAGGTCAATTTTTTTTAAGTGAAGTTTAACAGGTTTAAATACAGAGTTTTCCTTCTCTTAGACTAGTTGTCTCACCAAGGCTGAAGAACAGAGTCTTCCCTACTATTTACCCATAGCTGGAGGGAGAATAATTGGATTCATACCTTTCCCAAGGGTATTAGTACTACGTGAAATGCAATCAGTCACGTCCAGAATTTGAACTCGTGTCCCCGTGTCCATTTCCTACGACGATAAACATTACACTACGGGCACCTCCACGTTCACTTTCAGACAAATACCTTGTGAAAGGTATAAATCCCCCTTCTGCTGCCAGCTATGGGGCAAATAGTACCACTACTGTTATTCTAGAAAGATAGATTTGTATTGAAATAACCCAAGAAGGTTGATATACCATTAAAAAAAAACAACAAAACAAACAGTTGCAATATAATTGTGAGCGAATAATACTTGAAACCATTAACTGAGTGCAAATAGAACTTTTAGTGAAAAAAAGCAAAACCTGAAAACATTTAACTGTGTGCAAATAACAATACTTGAAACTATTTGACTGTGTGCATCCTAATGTAATAATGTAACTAGCAAACCATTCGCTTACAAATAATATATATTTGATATGCATGTATAAACAGGATTAAATAACCAACAAAGGTTGATATGCCGTAAAAATGCAACCTTCCAATCAATCTTGCCTTCTTAGCTCTCTAAGTCTTTTCACTTGTGTCGAGTTCTGAATGGTCTCAATTTTTTCGAGGTTCTTTAGTCTCGTTTGGTTTGGTTTCTTTGGTTTAATGGCATATCAACCATCGTTGGTTGTTTAATAAGAAAGCTATCCTTGTAGAACAATTGTAATGGTTAAATTTAACCAATAACTGGTGGTTAAAGGATTCCTACAATTTTCAAGAATATGAGTCCGAAAGTGTCCACACCAGCGCGACTGGAGTTCGAGTTCACTACGATGTCTATGTCCAACCACAACGTCACGAGGGCCCCTACCTTAAATCTTGTTCATGTTGGGGGTTCATGTAAATAATATACCCTTCTTGTTTTAATCACTTGCACAGTTCTCGTATCTCGTCTTGCATTCCTTTTGTGATTTATTATTATTGTTTCTCTTTTGAGAATTTTTCATACCAGCATTGGCCGATGGTTTCTCACTGGAGTTTGAGTGACAGCAAGTCAAAGGGTTTACTCAGAATTCGGACCGATTTTAATAAAGATGTAGTTTGGATGGTCTCTATTCGTCCTCTTATTTCCAAGTCATCCAGTCTTTTTATCATTCCTTTGGAGATTGTCCCAAATACACCATTTACAATTGGTATCACCATCACTTTCATGTTCCACAGTTTCTTCATTTTCATTGTATCATTATTATCATTACTATTATATTACTCCTTGAGAGTCCTACCCACCAGCGTTAACTGGGTGTGTCCTCGTAGTGTAATGGTTTAAAAGCTGGACTGCGGAATCGTAGTATGTCAGTTCGAACTCCAGTCGTGCTACTACGCTCACTTTCGGACAAATACCCTTGGGAAAGGCATGAACCCCCATATCCTCCCAGCTATGGGTTAAATAGTATCATTGCTGCACTTCTAGAAGAATGGCTTTGGCATTGAATAACCCACAAAGGTAGATAGGCCATTAAAACAAAGAAGCCAAACCAAACCAGCGTTCACTGATCCTCTTTTCTTGGAGTCTGAGTGACAGCGAGTCTCCTCAAGTCTCCAGAACTCTTCTCAGTATTCTGGCCCATCTTAACACTGCTGTAGTTTGGACAGTCTCCACCCGTCCCGTTATTCCAAGTCCTCCAGTCCCGGTACCAACCTTTGGTGCCTCTACTAAGAACACCAATTACAATTGGTTAAATCGTCACTTTCTTATTTCACTGTTTGTTTTTTTTTCAGTTCCCAAGTAAGGTCCAGGTACTTATCTCTCTTTTCGCAATTCTTTCAACTTTACTCTGTGGTCCACCAGGACAGTAAAGTTCAAAATCCTGTAAGTTCTCACTTTTTTTGCTGATTATAATAAGGTCTGGTCGTCTGGCCGATATTTGGTGATCCGTTGTATCTCAAAATGCCGGAGGACTTTGTGCGTGTCATTCTCCAGAACAGATTCTGGGTTGTGCATATTATTATTATCATTATTATCATTAATTTCTTATTCTTTGCTCTAAAAAACATATTTCAGGGAAGAAGGTGGCTTGGGATACTAAATTGTAAATTCTTAGCTCCCGAATTCTTTATTGAATTGGTTCGTGATTCTCAGTCTATTTTAGCAGTTTGTGATATGGAATTTCTTGAATTAATGAGTTGGTGTCTGTTTAATTTATAGACATGTATTAACAATGGATACATAGAACGTGATTAAATATTTGTTGGAAAACGATTTAATTGGATAAAGAATAAAGCAAGAAAGAAGTTGATATGAACGAAGAGGAAAACAGAACAATGGATTTCTAGAATGAAGAAGGGCTTAATAAAGAATAACAGAAAGAATGAAAGAAAATAAAGTAGAAGAACTGAGAGTGGAAGAAAAAGAAAAGAAAAAGAAGAATATTAATTAAAACAAACATTTCAAAAATGAAAGAAAGAAAGAAAGAAAGAAAGAAAGAAAGAAAGAAAACACGCTTCAAAAATAGAATTGAACGTAAAGGAAATAAAGAAGAAAAGAAATGAATGAAAAAAAAGTTCGTACTGCAAGAAGTGACAACGAATGAAAGAGACCATCAAAAGAAATAAGAAATGAAAGAGAAATGGAACGAGAGAAAGAGAAAAAAATAATACGAAAGAATCAGCAAGAGTGGAGATGACGAAGAAGGAAATAATAAAGGATGAAAATGAATAAATATAGAAAGAAAGAAAAAAAGAAATTAAGGAAGGTTGAAGAAAGAAGAGAGAAAGAAAAGAAAGGATACATAAAACGATAAAGTAGTAGCAATGTTGAATGTGTCAACATAAGATTAAAATATATTGAATAAAATTACAAAGTGAAAAGTAAGAAAGAAAGAGAATATCATATTTACCCAACCCCTCCGCTCGGGCAGGATATGACTCAAGGTCAATTTTTAAGCGGAGTTTAATAGGTTTGAATTCAGAGTTTTCCTTCTCCTAGACTAGATGCCTAACCAAGGCTGAAGAACACAGTCTGTGCTACTATTTACCCATAGCTGGAGGGAGAATAATTGGATACATACCTTTCTCAAGGGTATTAGTTCTATGTGAAATGCAATCAGTCTCGTCGAGGATTTGAACTCGTGTCACCGTGTCCATTTCCTACGACGATAACCATTACACCACGGGCACCTCCAGAAAGAAAGAGAATATGTGTTAACAGTGAAAGAAAGAATAAAGTAAGTAAAAGCAGAGAGAATGAAATTTGAATATTTTTTAAAAAAGGAAAGGAACAAAGAAGGATCAAATACCATCCACAAAAAAAAAAGAGAAAAAGAGAAAAAAAAACTATTGTATAGCGGAAAAATAAGATTTTTTTCTTAATTTGATATTTTTAACCAAAGTTGCCCAGCCAATTATTTCTAGTAAGGAATTTTTACAATCAAAACGGACAATATTAAGTATTATTTATTACCAAGCTCTACAACATTGAAACAAACTAAAAAGAAAATTGCAGCACGTATATAATCAAAAGTAAACGTTGATGAATATATATATATATATATATATATATATATATATATATATATATATTATCATCCACAGAGAGGACTGATTTGTTGTATCACAACTCTTCAATATGGCTAGACACGTAGAACGCCCGAAGCTAGGATCGAAACCCGCCGAACTTTACGTAAGACTTAGAATCAGACCGCTCGGCCAACAAGCGTTGGGAATTATAAGGTATTAAGTAGTAGCGTTCGTTTGTTTACATTTCATACCTTGCTGGGATACCAGAGTGCTCAATTCGTTCGAAGAGCTTTGCATAATATATATATATATATATATATATAATATATATATATATATATATATATATATATATTGTAGAGATTTATGGTTTTCCGTAGCTCACTTGTTAATGGAGTACCAAATATTACAATATTATCAAATAGAACTCACTATCAATGAAATATCTTCTATATATATGCATACTACATATATTAATATGTTTTTTTTTTGTTTTTTTTTTTTGTTTTTGAAAACAAATTAACTATAATCATCAGCAGAAGGTGCCCGTGGTGTAATGGTTATCGTCGTAGGAAATGGACACGGCGACACGAGTTCAAATCCACGACGAGACTGATTGCATTTCACATAGCACTAATACCCTTGGGAAAGGTATGAATCCAAATATTCTCCCTCCAGCTCTGAGTAAATAGTAGGGCAGACTGGGTTCTTCAGTCTTGGTGAGACAATTAGTCTAGGAGAAGAAAAACTCTGAATTCAAACTTCACTTTAAAAAAAATTGACCTTTTGTCATATCCTGCCCGAGCGGATGGGTTAGTAAATATGATTAATCGGGGTTTTTTTTTAAAACCTTTCACTCTGTCCAATGAATGCGTGAAGCATGAAACCCAGGGTCATAGCCACTATTATATATATATATATATATATATATATATAAGATCTCCTTCTTTTTAAACGGCTATATATTTCGTGATGTAATGTTTACCATCATGGGAAATGGTCACGGTGACCCGAGTTCAAATCCAGAACAAGGTTGGTTGCATTTTTCACTGTGCGCTAATATACTAAGGGAAAGGTATGAAGCCAACTATTCCCCCAGCTATTATGCATAAATACTTGCGTTTACTCGGCTCTTTAAGCTTGGCATGGCAACTGGTCAAGGAGAAGGAAAACTCTAAATTCAAGCCCGTAAAACTTTGCTTAAAAAACTGACCAAGTGTCGCATCCTGTTCGTGCGGAGAGGTTGATAGATTTATATATTCATATGTTTGCTTTTCAAAGAGTCGATGCTGTAGAGTTTGGTTTCAAACATCACCTAATAATGTCAGTTTCTTTTGGATAATGATCAATTAATAATAAGACCAATTTAATGATTATAATGTTCGTCAAATGTCCGGGAGGCCGGGCTCAATTCCAAGTCGAGTCATACCAAAGATTCAAAAAGTGGTACTTGATGCTTAACTTGTTTAACACTCAGCCTTATTGTTGCGTTCTGGTTAGTGAGCACTTGTAATATTAAATAAAGGACAAACCACAATATGAGAGGAAATAGAGATATATTTATTAAGTTTTCTATAAAAAAAAAAAAGATTAATAAAGATATAATTTGTGAGGGATACTTATTTCCTAAGTAAAGCATTATATAACGGCTGAAACGCGTTTCTCCTACGCAACAAATATTCTAACTCATTTACTCAGTTCAGGTTGGTACAAGGCCGGAAGTATCGAGCATCTAATGAAGATTGTACTCACTACAAGACTGAATAAGATCGGCTTGATAAGATTTCTGAATATAATATCAAAAGGATGTCCCAGTATATGAATAGAGACAAAGATTAAAAAACGATATATATATATATATATATATATATATATATATATATATATATATATATATATATATAAGTGTGTGACTATCATTGCACAATAGTTCACGAGCTGATGAAAAATATTTATTGGCAAGTATCACGAATTTTATACTGAAAAAGTTATCAAGAATCTGAGGTGTTGTGCCAGACTAAGATGCGCTAAGTAAATTACCATAAAATAATTGAACTGCCAAAACTGAAAGTAAAAGAAATATTGATAAAGAAGTATAAAAAGAAAATATTAAATTAAAAGAAAAGAAAAAAAATTGCTTAAAGTATATTAAAAAAAAATGAAATCGAGGAAAAAAGCAAAAGCAAAAAAACAAAACAAAAAACAAATAAAATGTTGTAAATAAGAAATAAATAAAACGTAGAAGAAAGTAAAAAAAAAAAGCAAAATGAAAAAAATACCTAAAAAGCAAGAAAAGATGGAAGAGAAAAAAAAGGCAAAAACAAAAAATAGAAAAAAAAGTAGGTACAAATAAAGAAAGAAGTTAAAAATGGAGAATGGGGCGTGGACTAAAATGGCGGTTCTCTTCGGTTGTCTGAAACTCAGTGGTTGCCATCTTGTAAAAACATCTCGCCGCTGTCTGAATTCTTCGCGCGCAGCCAGAACTCAGCGTGATTTTAACGAGGACAAGATGGCCGCGTCTGGTGTTCGAATATCGCGAGAAACCATAATCAATTTACAATAGTCTCTCCGTGAGCGTAAAAGTTCTCAATCACATTCTCTTCGTAACTGCCGGAATTCATCGTCTCATATCCCACTAATCTCTTTCGTTCTTTTTCTTTCATTTAGCACGCAATTCCTTACTATTAGTCACATTTACCCTTTTCTATGGATGTGTATGCTTAAAAAAAAGAAACCTATGTGGTCATATCTTCAATGATATGTATGAACACACACACACACACACACACACACACACACAGTTTCATAAACACGCACTCATATATACGCACAAGCACGTACACACACTCACTTAGACAAACGCTTACACACATACACACATGAACACACACACACACACACACACACACACAGTTTCATAAACACGCACTCATATATACGCACAAGCACGTACACACACTCACTTAGACAAACGCTCACACACATACACACATGCACACACACACACACATATATATATATATATATATATATATATGTGTGTGTGTGTGTGTGTGTGTGTGTGTGTGTGTGTGTGTTGGTGTCGACTGATAAGTTTAAAGGTACGAGTACAAACATATACATGTTGTATGCTTATGGGTTTGAATCTATATATATATATATATGTGTGTGTTTGTGTGTGTGTGTGTGAGTACCTTTAAGAACTTCTCTCTCCCCTCACCTTCCCCCCCTCTCTCTCTCTCTTTATATATATATATACATATATATATACACGCATATATATATATATGTATTACACCCTATATAAGTATACATATTAATTTCTTTAAATCGTTATATATATATATATATATATATATATATATATTGTTGTGAGAGTGATTGGTTGTGTGTGTGTATGTGTGAGTCAATTTAGCTGAATTTGAGGGGATGTTAAAAGGTGTAATGGTATGTATCTGAGTATGTATTTGGGAGGGTAGGAACATATTTTGTGGGTTTGATATATTATCATCGTATATATTGCTATATAATAATAATAATAATAATAATAATAATAATAATAATAATAATAATAATAATGTGTGTATGTGTGTGTGCATGTGTGCATGTGTATGTGAGATTGGATAGCTGATTCAGTCTGCTGATTGTTCAGAGAAGCATTGTGCATGGAGTAGATAATATTTTCATTTTTACAATTTAGATATATTGTGCGTTAGATAGCAAAACTAAAATATATCAACTCTATACACAATGCTGCTCTGACCCGTATGAAGAATGAATCTTTTATCAAATGCCATTTTGAAAATTTGTATCCGGAGAAAATTACACACATAGACACACACACAGACGCACACACACACACACACAAGCATATATATGCAATTACACACACACATACACACAGACATATGCATATATATATATATATATATATATATATATAGATTGAGTATATATATATATATATATATATATATATATATATTGAGTCATCATATATATATATATATATTGAGTCATCATTTCCTAAAATTTACATGCATGTACATTTTCACACATATGCACACAGAGACACACAGAGACTTATATATATATATAAGCGTGTATGTATGCGTTTGTACGTGTCTGTACTAATGAAAGGGAATAAAAATCTTATTTTGGTGCATATATATATATATATATATATATATATATATATATATATATATATATATATATTTCTCAAATGCACACACACATATACACACGTACGCACAAATATACGTATATATATATATATATATATATATATATATATATATATATAAGTAAATGATTTGTATCATGATATATATTTTTCATCAAAATACATACACTTATATATATATATATATATATATATATATATATATATATATATATGTATGGGGGTGCATGTGCGTCTGTGTGCGTCTGTGTGCATATATATGTGCGTATGGGTGCGTGAATATATATATATATATATATATATATATATATATATATTCATATATTTTTAAATGACATTTTCATGGACGCCTTTCTTGAAATGTCATATTTTGAGCTTTCCAATTTTCTGTTTTGCTGAAATATTCATTCAATTTTAATGTTGAGTCATTGCAGTTTATAAGATCATCCAAAAATTTTATACACACACACATATATATATAGATAGATTGATAGATTGATGCGGGTTGTGTGATTGTTTACAACCTCATTTCTAAGGTAAACGCTGCCGATTCCTAAGTTCAATCTTTACTAGGCCCCTTGAATACGGCTTAATACCTTGATAGATAGATATATAGATATGAACTTCTGAGATTCTTAGATAGATCGATCAACAGATAGATTGATAGAAACATACATGCTTTTTTTTATAGATAGATAGATAGATAGATCTTCAGGGCTGAGTTTGATCCACAGATAAGTAGAAAAAGACCAATTTGAAATAATGTTCGCCTCGTAGCGCACGTCTATATATATATATATATATATATATATATATATATATATATTATTTTAACATACAACATAAGTGCAGCAAAGTTACAAATATTAGAAATAACCCAACAATGAACTCCAACGACCTGCTAGGAGTAATTTAAAATTATGACGAAATAATTTATATCCAGATAAAGAAAATTAACCAGAAGAAATTCTCAAGATCGGTGATCAAGGACAAAATAGACAAACACAAATACAGTGCAAAGAGCCGCAAGCGTGAGGTAAAATTTGGGGACCGTCTAGGTGATTGAATTAGGGATACATGCTTCACATTTCGGTTTCATTTATTGTACACTGTTCTATTTCTTTGCAGATTCTCTCTCTCTTTCTATCTATCTATCTATTTATATATATATATATATATATATATATATATATATATATATATTTGTGTGTGTGTGTGTGTGTGTGTGTGTGTGTGTGTGTGTGTGTGTGTGTACTTTTACTTCACAGAACTGTGTATCTTGAAAACAGTACAATTTCTTCGTCGTTTTTAAACTCTCTTTTTTCTTCTCTCGCTTCACACATATATTCTCTCTCTTTCTCACTCACTGTCTCTTTTTATCTATTTCTCCTTCAATGTCTCTCTCAATGTCTCTTAAATGCACACACACACACACACACACACGCGCGCGCGCGCACGTACACACACATATGCGTGGGTACGTGTGGGTGTGTAAAGAAAAGGAATATGCGTTTATAAAAGGAAAGATATGCCTAATTCAGTTTGTTTAGGTTTTATGGCATATCAACTTTTGTAGGCTATTTAATGTCAAATCCATTTTTATACAATTAGTTTTTGGCGACCGTAGTCGAGGGTGACACGAAGGTTCCCTTTTCGATAGCTACTATACCAAGGTGTAGAGGAGGGCGCAACTCCTTTTCCCGGATGGCTCCACTTTACCCTTGATAAGTACCTTATAATGCTGAGTGTTACGCAAAGTAGCATCAAGTACCATTTTTTGAGTCTTTGGTATGACACGACTTGGGATTGAACTCAGATCTCCCGGCCCTTGAGTGAACATTCTAACTATTATACAAACAGTTCTATTCAAAACAATTCTGTTTAGCATGAGTACACAATTTAATTCTCAAAATATTTCTGTTGCAGTTTAGTCCAATATTTCTATTTCAAAATATTCTGTTTGGTATTTGTATAGTTTTTGTTTACACACAGTTTTAAAACTGTTCTATTTCAAACAATTCAATTTAGCGTAAGTACAGTTTAAATATCAGAAACGGGTCAATTTTAAACAATTCGATTTTAGCACTCAATTATAGTTCCTTTTCGAGTAATTCATTTTTGCATAAGTACGCTGTTTAAATTTCAAAACAGTTGTATTTTAAACAATTCAGTTTAGCATAAGTACACAGGTGAGTTGTATTTGACCCATTAATAGGACCCTATCAGGTGCTACTACATGGGAGCGATGGCAATGAAGGGGTTAATCCGCATTCTCCCGAGCTCCTGCATTACTGGAACCTCACCATCAAATTGTTTAGTGTCTTATCTAGGACACTTGTTGGTGGGGTCTTACTCTCAGCAGAGGAACCGTCGAAGTATTCTACAGCCTCAGCTGACTGGGCAATGTATATTTCTATTCTCTGGGTACCTATATATATATATATATATATATATCAGTAGCCTGAGTATAAAAATATGTACGTCTTTCCTTCTATAAACGTATATTTCTTTCCTTTACACACACGCATGTGCCTATATATATATATATATATGTGTGCGTGTGTGTATTTGCGTGTGTGTGTGTGTGTGTGTGTGTGTACTTACATTCTTAATATATTTTTATATTGCTTGAATACAATGCCCATGTAAATGTACATGCTTTCCTTCTTTTTCTATCTGTATTGTCTCTCTCTAGACATACACACGAATATATATATATATATATATATATATAGTCATCCACAGACAGATCTGTTTCGTTCTATCAGTACTCATCAGTGTGGCTAGACATACTACCTTCCCGTAACCGGGATCGAAACCCGGTTGACTCAAAAGTCAATCCAAGACTCTACCCTTCAGCCACGAGGAACCAGTAGCAGCGAAGTAAATTTTAAACGGTTATGAATCAAAATTCCTATTGTTTACATACATCCGCTTAACGGCTACCGAGAGCTCAATTCATATATGAAGAGCCTTGCAATAAACGCTAATGGCAACGTGATTACTTCATTCGCTAGAGAACTCAACCCTACGGGGGTAGAGTAGTATATATATATTGGGATGTATATATATATATATATATATATAGGGGAATATATATATATATATATATATATATATATATATGTCTCAAGTTATACTTGGATGTTTTTTTTTAATTTTCTTCGTCTGATATTCCGGTCTGAGATCGCTTATGATGTTTGCTGCTACAAAGTTGTCACTCCTCTAAATATTTGTTTCATCATTGCTTAACTTTGGTTATCTCTTGGGATCGGTTCTTTCAATCTCACCTGAAAATCTTATACTTACAATAATTTATAAGACTGTGTACATTATTTTCCTCCTTTGATAGTTTATCACATCAGCATTAGCTAATGTTTTCTCACAAAACTTTGATTGATAACTAGTCTCCTCAAGTCTCCAGGACTCTTCTCAGTATTCCGACTAATCTTAATAATGCCGTACTCTAGATGGTCTCTCTTTGTCCTCTTATTTCGAAGTCTTCCAATGCGTTTACTATTCCTTCAGGGATTGTTCCAAATGCACCAAATACAATTAATAACCTAGTCACATTCACGTTCCATTGCTTTTTTTTTCTCTAGCAAGGTTTAGGTACTAATCTCTCTTCCCTTTCATTCATTTTCCCTCTGTGGTTCGCGAAGACAGTAAACTCCACTATTCAGCAGGTTCTCTTTTTTTATTTGTTGATTCTTATTCGGTTTGATCATCTTGCTGAGACTAGGTGATCCGATTGTACCTCAAAATCTCAGAGAATTTTGTATGTCTCATTTTTCAGGACGTATTCTGGGTTGTGCATATACCACTTGTTCGTATGGTCAAATAGATATCTTTTGCACAATTCCTAGAAGATTATCTTCTTCACCTAGTCGTGTCTATTCTTATATTCTATTTCGCGCTCACATGATTGATCGTTTCTTCTCTAATACAACAAAACTTACAATCGCTATTTTGTTGTGTCTTATCTATTTTTGGTTCAACATTGTTGGTGCTTATAGTTTGTTTTTTTTTTTTTTGAACTGCTATTAGAAGGGATTTAGTTTCTATTTTAAGCTTTCTCTTTCTTAGCTATGTCCAAGTCTTCTCGGGGGTAAGATTTCGATTGTTTGTCGCTTGAAATGTCCATACAATTGCCTTTCTTCTTCTTCTTCTTCTTCCCCTTCTTCTCTTCTTCTTCTTCTTCTTCTTCCTTCTTCTTCTTCTTCTTCTTCTTCTTCTTCTTCTTCTTTCTTCTTCTTCTTCTTCTTCTTCTTCTTCTTCTTCTTCTTCTTTCTTCTTCTTCTTCTTCTTCTTCTTCTTCTTCTTCTTCTTCTTCTTCTTCTTCTTCTTCTTCTTCTTCTTCTTCTTCTTCTTCTTCTTCTTCTTCTTCTTCTTCTTCTTCTTCTTCTTCTTCTTCTTCTTCTTCTCTCTTCTTCTTCTTCTTCTTCTTCTTCTTCTTCTTCTTCTTCTTCTTCTTCTTCTTCTTCTTCTTCTTCTTCTTCTTCTTCTTCTTCTTCTTCTTCTTCTTCTTCTTCTTCTTCTTCTTCTTCTTCTTCTTCTTCTTCTTCTTCTTCTTCTTCTTCTTCTTCTTCTTTCTCTTCTTTCTTCTTCTTCTTCTTCTTCTTTTTCTTCTTCTTCTTTCTTCTTCTTCTTCTTCTTCTTCTTCTTCTTCTTCTTCTTCTTCTTCTTTCTTCTTCTTCTTCTTCTTCTTCTTCTTCTTCTTCTTCTTCTTCTTCTTCTTCTTCTTCTTCTTCTTCTTCTTCTTCTTCTTCTTCTTCTTCTTCTTCTTCTTCTTCTTTCTTCTTCTTCTTCTTCTTCTTCTTCTTCTTCTTCTTCTTCTTCTTCTTCTTCTTCTTCTTCTTCTTCTTCTTCTTCTTCTTCTTCTTCTTCGTTCTTCTCTTCTCTTCTTCTTCTTCTTCTTCTTCTTCTTCTTCTTCTTCTTCTTCTTCTTCTTCTTCTTCTTCTTCTTCTTTCTTCTTCTTCTTCTTCTTCTTCTTCTTCTTCTTCTTCTTCTTCTTCTTCTTCTTCTTCTTCTTCTTCTTCTTCTTCTTCTTCTTCTTCTTCTTCTTCTTCTTCTTCTTCTTCTTCTTAGTATTATTTGTTTGTTCGCTTTTTACGAAAAGTAATTTCAAATTAACCTTATAAAGAAGAGTAATATTCTTCACGTTCAAGTTCACAGGGACAAACATTTTCTAGAAATCATTATTATTTGTGAATGTGTGTGTGTGTGAAGCAGAGAGAGAGAGAGTTTTGAAGTAATTAGACCCTAAAATTCACCGCTTACTTCAAAAAATATTTTACATTTTTAAAGGGGGTTCTCTTTCTCATTTTAATTCAATGTAGAATGATCACATTTTCCGGAACAAGTAATTTAAAAAAAAAAAAAAAAATGGACTCCGTCCCCGAAGTAAAAACAAAAAAAAAAGATAATAAATAATTTCCCCCGTCTAGTTACCTGTTTTTTTTTTTTTTTGTTTTTGTTTTTTTTTTTTTTTCCAATCGTCACTCTTGCGGAAATGGGTGATCAATTGAACATTGAATCATTTTTTTTTTTTTTGTAAAATAAAAAATAACTGCTGTGAGTTTGAGGGTTTACTCACTTAAAATCAAACACACACACACACGCACACACACACACACACACATACACACACATGGGAATATATACGCTCCTCTCTCGGGGTTGAACACTCTGGTGAAGGAATTAATGCCTGCCAATCGCGTAAAACAAAGCTCTTCAAATGAATTGAGCACTTCTGGTATCCGTTAAAGCAAAATACAATCAAACGAAAGTTAATACATAAGGCGTTATAATTCCCAAGCTGCGTATGTCATCTGAACGGCAGAGCGATATGATACTAAGTCTAACGTAAATTCGGGTGGGTTTCTATCCCAGCTTGAATCTTCCTTCATGTCTAGTTGTGATATAACGAAACAGTCTGTTTAAGGGATGACAATATATATTTACAGGGTGTCCAAAAAAGATATATACACACTTCAAATAACTGCATATGTGAACACTTTGAAGAAGAGGATTTTTATTTTCAGCAAGATGAGGCACCCCCACACTACCATCACAATGTTACATCCTTCCTTAATGAGAGAATACCAAACTGGTGGATTGGACGGAGAGGTTATTGTTGAATACCGTCCCTGTTTACCAGACCTCACACCACTAGACTTCTTTTTATGGGGATACCTAAAAGACAAAGTTTATGCATTGAAACCCACAACCATTGAATGTGAATGCATGCAAATACCGAGGGAATTGCATCATGATGTGTGCTACTCCATCGCTTCGCGTTATCGGTGGTGTCTGGACTAGAATGGACATCAATTTGAGAAACGGCAGTGACAAAACGACAGAAGGATGTTGTTAAATTCTTTTACATTTTGAAAATGAAACAAATAATAATAAAAACTTGGTTTGCTGTTATTTGAAGTGTGTATACATCTTTTTGGGACACACTATATATATATATATATATTATACACACACGAGGCATTTTTCGGGTGTAATTTAACGGGTGCACGTGTACCATTTCCTGTTTTTTCGGGGTCCAATGGTGTTCGCGCCGGCTGGGTGTTATTTTGTGACCTTCCCCCCAGGCAATAACCTGCTTTGCAGGGCTGATTTTCATAGCTTGGCGCTTGAGGCGCTCAAATATGTGGAATACCGAAGGGATCAAACACTTTTTGCAATAATCATGCACGAATCTCGATTGTTTTCGTGTCTCCCACAAAAAATGCCCTTGTATCAAAACCAGCCTGGGAGGAGGTGGGATGAATATCAAATACGTTGCAGGTGGAGAATTTTACAAAAAATGAAAAATTCAAATAAAAATGAATCTGCGTAGCTGCATCTGTATACAGATCAAATTCAGTTTAGTGATCAATCCTACCTTTCACAAAAATGCCCTCTTAGATTCTTTTTCGTAGTATTTAATTGTTTTTATTGTTTACGTCTAATAAAAAGAATTTCTCGTTATCTTTTAATTTTTCACCCTCTACTTTTGATCTATTTTTAGCTAAATTTGAAACGAAAACTCTTTATTTTCTTCTGCTTTCAGTAAATATTTCTGTTCTTATACTCCCCCCCGCCACACACATACACTGTCGTCTCGTAACCACGTGACCCTCACCTTTTACTTCATACACGAAACCAGATGGCTTTTGTGCCAGTCGCTCTTCACCAGATCTCAATCGCTGCGCGTGACTTACGTTGATTCGATGTTTCCGGCCGAGACTTGATGGTAAGCGATCACATGACCAAGCAGACAGATTAAAAAAATCTATCCC
>CAUZXS010005333.1:70000-97786 GCA_963585895.1 Sepioteuthis lessoniana | reverse complement strand
ACCTGCGTTAATGTTGCACCTAAGTAACCCATGCTCTGAGCCGAAAGGTTCTCAGCCTAACTAAACCCAAAGGCATAAAACGAAATCCCTCGGCCATTATATTACACAAATAAGTAGTGACGCAAAATAACTTTCCTCTCTAGTCTAAAGTATAATCAAAGATTAATAGTTGTTATGATGTACAATTTGTTAGAGGTGCCCGTGGTGTAATGGTTTTCGTCGTTGGAAATGGACACGGCGACACGAGTTCAAAACCTGGACGATACTTGTTGCATTTCATATAGCACTAATACCCTTGGGAAAGGTATGAATCCAATTATTCTCCCTCAAGCTATGAGTAAATAGTAGGGCAGACTGGTTTCTTCAGCCTTGGTGAGGCAACTAGTCTAGGAGAAGGAAAACTCTGAATTCAAACCTGTTAAACTCCGCTTAAAAATTGACCTTGCGTCATATCCTGCCGGAGCGGAGGGGTTGGGTAAATAGGATAATATACAATTTTCGATAAAGTTAGAATAAGAAGACGCCTCAAAGAAGTAGCACGTATGTTGACCAATCGGAACTAATGATATAAGGATAGGAAACCCCTCTTGTATATTTCTGTATTCCATTGTATCATTTGAATCTATTGTTGGTTTCTTACGTATTTTCATTTGTGAGCCTGTATGAATTATGTCTTGTTGAACAGAGTTGACGAATATGTCTTTACAGGTTGGCCCACACTAGTCTGTCAATAGGAGTGTCCCGCGTGTCTTTTTTGTCCTATTGAGATGGTTTGTGAAATGGGAAGCAAGCTGCTGTAGAGCTGCTGCTTTGAGGGGTGCTGCTTTCAGGCTTTATTCAAAACAGCATGCAGCATCCTTGTAGACTTCACATCTAGCCTTTTTTCACTTCGTTTAAGTCCAGGTGATGCAACCATTTAAAAATACTGATGTGGCTATACATCGGAAAAAATTTGCATTTTTTTCGAGAAAATATATTTCTATGGGACCAATTAACTATCAATTGCATGTCATGTTTTTTTCTATGGATACATTCACATTACTTTTGGTTGATGAGAAGGTATGAACGCAATATGGGAATTATTGAAAAAGCTAAATCAAAAAGTTTTTAAAGAAAATCACTTTAAAAATATCAAGAATAACTGATGTCAATGGATTTTACGTTTCGGATTCATCTCACAACGGCTTTTTTTTTTCATTCATTTTTCTCCCATCCCTTTCGTTGACATTTTCAGTGTAAATAAATCATTGCATTTATTCGGGTTTTAAGTAGGTTTTCGTAGAGCGAATGTGGTATTTTGGTGAATGTCACATGCTTGTTAATGAATAGTTGCCAAAATTGTATCGTGTGCAGGGGTCTACGAATATGACTAGCTAGGACCCCTTAGAAGCCATAAGTTCAAGAATGACCACTACCCGCTCCTTACAAAAACCATTGGGGCTTCATGCTCCCCCCAAAATTGTATGTTGTATATAATTGTTTGGAAATAAAGCTTTCTTTGATCAACTGTCAAACTTTAAAAATGATTAAGTCTGGAAATGTATTTAATGATGCTTGTATATATATATATATATATATATATAAGAGACCAATTTTTTAAATGAAACTATAAAGACCTTTGAAAGGGGTCGCTCGTTGTTGGTTGGTTGTTTAGTTGGATTTTATGGCATATCAACCTTTGTAGGTCATTCAACGCCAAATTCTGTTCATATATACATACATATTCAACCAAAGATTTCAAAACGAATATTAAGGTAGGTAGAATTTTCTATTAGCAGGATTTCATTTGTTTGCACAAGATTAACCAGTTTTAAGTAGTCATATTTTTTAGTACAACTCTGTCTCTCTTAAGAAGGACAGAATATCATCTATTTTGACGTTCTCGAACAGATCGGTTAAGTAATTTACTTTGAAAAATCACTTTCTGATAATAGCGAAAGTTTTGCATTCTATAAGAATGTGTTTAACCGTGCAAGTTGTCTGGCAGGTTAAACATTGTGGTGGTGGTTCCTGTTTCAAAATGAAAGAGTGAGTTAACCTTGTATGACCAATTCGCAATTGGGATATAACAACTTGTTCTCTTCTTGATTTTCTCGATGCTGGTCTCCACTCTCCTAAGGTAGGCTGAATTTGGAAGAGTTTATTGTGGATGTTATTGCTCCATTATTGTTGCCATTTTGTGTGAAGGAATTTATTAATTGTCACTCGTTATTGTCACTATTATTTATTATAGCAATGATGTTCCAAAATTTTATATAAAGGAAAGTAACAAGAATGTTTAACATCCTCATGTAAATGGATAATATAAAGATTTTTGACTAGAATGAAAAAGAATTAGAATCCCAATTAAATCTATTAGAATCTTCAGCAAAAGTATAGGAATGGAATTTGGGGATGAAACTTTGCCATGCATACGAAGATCATTAAATAAGTTTCCAGACTTTTTTTCGTATGGGCACTTTTATTGATGGTACACACATGAAACTCTAGTCTCCTTCGAAGTAATCTCCTCCGGCAAAATGCACTTGTAGTACCGTTCCAACAACTGGAAGGTCCCATGGAAGTCTTCTTGTGTGAGCGTGTCACACCCTCTTTCATCTCCTCAATTGTCTCATAACGAAAGCCTCTGAGCTAAGGGAGGAACCAAAAGTCACAGGGACCAAGCCTGGACTAAAGGGACGGTGGGGAAATGTCTTGATGCCTATCTTGGTCAAATAGTCTGTGACAAGGATAGAGTTGTTCTGGTGGAAATGCCACTGACCCAATTTGAAGAGTGCTGGCCTCTTCCCAAGGAAACTATTCCTGAACTCCCTTAAAAGCTCAACATAGTAACCCTAAGCCTAACCCTGGTATATTGACTTCCTTACTCCTCCCACACCTCTCATCGTCTCTCACAGACTCCCTGCCTTCCTTGAATCTTTTATGCCACTCAAAAACTGATGCTCGATTCATGCAAAATGCTCCAAAAGCAGTCTGAAGCATTCAATACGTTTCTGTGGCATTTATCCAAATTTAAAAAAGAATTTTATTGCATGTCGTTCTTCTAAAGAGTCAGATTGCATTTTTGAAATTCACCACCTGTGACAAATGTGGTACTATAGCTTCATGACACCTAGTTGGCCGCTGGTCTCCTGATTACCACACGTGTCGACTGGTCTTTCTCTATTTCTTTCCACGGCCACGTTGCTTTCAGGTCCGAGGAAAGAGAAGATGGATGTGGTCCAGTCGATGAAGGTTGGAATTCGTGTTGGAGAAGAAAAGTTGCCAAGCAAATTTTAAAAAATGACGAAAATAAGGCGTTTGTTATAAATAGTAACAAACGTTTATTTACACAGTTGTTTAAATAATTTTTCATCATTTTTGGTAGGGTGTATTGCAATCGCTGCTGTAGTTGTTTATTTGAACCTGAGATCATAAGAATTGGTCAGTCATCTTATAAGATGTATAGCAATAAAATACTGAGTTTACAAGAGTCTACGACAATTTCAAATGCCCGAGCGAAAAAAGTCTGGAAACCTGTTGAAGGCACCTCGTATAAGAGAATACAATTAGTTGTTATGCAATAAAAAGATGCATAACAAATTCCCAACGTGAAGCAAAAAGAATGTGACTATTTATATATGAATTTGAAAATATGAAATTTGTTCCATTTGATTCTTTTTTTCTTTCTTTTTTTTTTACTCTGGAAGCTTAAATCAATAAAGAATTTTGAAATTTAGCAATATCATTTTCCTGATAAATATGACTTGTTCTCACAATTAACTACTCATATATCAAATCAAAATAATGGATGAAAGGAGATGAAGAAAGGTCACATATTGTCTCAAGTGGTAAAAGTTTCAAACCTTACAAAATAGATTCACTTTCAATCTTCACTTAATTATTTTGGGTTCCGTTCTTTTAAAATTCTAACTAGTTTATATGCTAGAATTTTTTCTTTTTATTCATTCTCAATAAATTCTCGCACATAACAGTCATAAGCATTTCACTCAGTGAAAGGAATAACTATCTAATTATTATCTTATTCCTTAGACAATTTCACAGGCATATAACTCGGTTGGTTGGTTGGTTGGTTGTTTGGTTGGTTATATTTATGAAATATCAACCTTTGTACGAGGTACATACGATAAGTTTCCAGACGTTTTTTTGTATGGGCACTTTTATTGATAGTACGCAAATGAAACTCTAGTCCCCTTCGAAGTAATCTCTTCCGGCTGCAATGAACTTGTTGTACTGTTCCAACAACTTCTGGAAGGCCCCATGGAAGTCTTTCTTTCATCTTCTCAATTGTCTCATAACGAAAGCTTCTGAGTTTCGGGAATAACCAAAAGTCACAGGGAACAAGGTCTGGACTGTAGGGACGGTGAGGAACTGTCTTGATGCCCATCTTGGTCAAATAGTCTGTGACAAGGATGGAGTATTGTAGACTGGTGTATTGTCCTGATGGAAAGGTCACTGACCCGATTTGAACAGTGCTGGCCTCTTCCCAAGGAATCCCTTCCTGAACTCCCTTAAAACCTTAACATAGTAACCCTAACCCTAACCCTTTGGCCAATCAACTCTGGTGTTCTAACTTCCTTACTTCTCCCACAACTCTCATCATCACTGACAGACTTCTTGCCTTCCTTGAATCTCTTATGCCACTCAAAAACTCATGCTCGATTCATGCAAGATGGTCGAAAAGCAGTCTGAAGCATTCCATACGTTTCTGCGGCATTTTTTCCAAGTTTAAAACAGAATTTTATTGCATATCGTTCTTCTAAAGTGTCCTCACGTCCAGATTGCATTTTTGAAATTCACCAGCTGTGACAATCAGGTTTTAGTAGGATGTATTTCCAATACAAAAACGTCTGGAAACTTATCGTTTGCACCTCGTATATCACAGGAGTCTGAGATAGAGCTAGTCTGCCCAGATTTCCAGGACTATTCTCAGTATTCTAGCCTATCTCACCCATGTTGTAGACTGATGGTCTCGGTTCTTCTTCTTATTTACTATTCCTTGTTTTTTTTCCGACATTTAGGGATCGTTCCAAGTGCATCAACTAAATTGCTATCAGTGTCACCATCATATCCCACATATTTTTTTTTTTAGTTCTCTTACTGGGTTCAAATATTTGCCTTTCATTTCTCATTCTTTTTTCACTCACTGGTCCGCTGGGATGATTAAGTCCAATTTACGGCAAGTTCTCTTCTTTTTTTTTTTTTTTTCTTTTTTTGTTAATTATCGTTAGGTCTGGTCTTCTAGCCAGGATTAGGTGATCCGTTTGTAAATTATAACATTTGGCATTATGGACAAATTTAATCTCTTGAACAATTCTGAGTGGATCACCAATCCCACCCCGTCATACTTAGTCTTGTACTACATTTTTGCTAGATTACTTTAATCATTATTATTATTTTCCTCCTTAGAGAACTTTCAACACCAACATTAGCGGATGGTTTTTTGTTGGATCTTGAGTGACAGCAAGTCTCTTCAAATCCCCAGGACTCTTCTCAGTATTCTGACCAATCTTAGTAATCGGTAATCTCTGTTTTTCCTCTGAATTCTTAGTCTTCTAATCCCTTTACCAATCCTTTGGGGGTCGTTCCAAGTACACAAACGACAATAGCTATCACTGTTACTTTCATGTTATGTTGCTTCTTCAGCTTTCGAGCAAGGTCCAGATATTCATCTCTCGTATCACCTTTTAATTATACTCTTTGTGCACGTGTTTGCGTTTTTTTCTTTGTTTAATGGCATATCAACTTTTATAAGTTATTTAATGCCAATGCTATTCTCCTAGAAGAACAGTGGTGGTACTATTTAACCCATTGTAAGGAGGATAAGGGGGCTCATACCTTTCTCAAAGGTATATGCCTGAAAGTGAACGTAATAGCACGACTGGAGTACGAACTCACATACTACGATTCCGCAGTCCATCACTTTAATCATGACCCCACGAGGACACCCCCTTTGTGCAAGTGTAGGTTATGAGGTGGTAGAGAAGTTGCGATCAATCATTTAATAAGCGAATGCAGCTAATTCGTGTAAAAATAGTATAAGTACACTATTCGGCATGTTCTCTTTTTTTTCTTTTTTTTTCTTTTTTTTTTTCGACAATCAATTGGTCTGGTCGTCTGGATGAGATTAGGTGATCCGTTTATATCTCAAAATCCCAGAGAAGTTTTTGCGTCTCATTCTTTTGGCAAATTTCAAGTTGTGCATCTACCATTTGTTCGTATGGTCAAATTTTAATTTCTAGTACGATTCTCTGTGGATCCCTTTCCTCACCCAGTCCTCACTAGGCTGATACTCTTTAAGCACGAATTTGCTGAATTCGCTTATTATATGATTGATCGTTACTTCTCTATCACAACTTAACCCCACACTATCTATTCTGTGGCGTCTTGTCTATTTTTGATTTTACGTAGTTTGTCGCTGTAGCGTTGTTTGGCGCTTCAATTAGTAGATATTCTGTTCCCTCTTAAAATTTCCCTTTCTTGGATATATCTAAGTATTCTCTTGTAAGATTTCGCTTGTTTGCTGATTGAAATATTCATACGATTGCTTCTCTTCCCATTTTTGTTTTCTACTTAGTGTTGTTCTCTTGATCCTGATGTTATTTTGTGTTGTTTCTGGTCACTGTAATAAGACTTCCTCTATTCTTTTTTGTATGTAATCATATAACTATGACCATGATTAACTATACAAACATATAATATATATATATATATATATATATATATATATATATATATATATATGTGTGTGTGTGCTGGATACATACCGACGCAATGAATAATGACGAGCGAAGACTTCTTAAAAAATATATCTCTCACTTTATTTGTAACGTTTGCGTATGAGAGGGAGTTGGAGACTGAACAAAGATTGCAATATATTGACCCCCACACTTATGGCCGTCAGCGTTGTGTCTTTCTCGTTCTCCAGGGCTGCTCAACCGGAGGCCCAGGGGCCCAGCTCTCTGCTGGATGATGGCTTTCTTTACTGCATCTTATCACCAACTTGTCTCCAAAACTCCATCGGGGGTCCCGATGGCCCCTTCGGCCGAGTGTGGCTTTCCCTACCACATCTTTTCTCCGACGTCTCTGATTCCCAACTGTCTGACTTCCTGTCTTGACCGAGTTATATAATAGTTCAACGTCCACTCAATCGCCCACTCAATCTTTGGAATGGCATGTTTGATCGTCATCAAGCGGAAATAACTATCATGCAGTTCAGAGGTCAATCTCTTCCGGTGCATCAGTCTATGAGTGTACCATGGGAATTTTACCTTGTCCCATTTCATCAGCCAAATCCGCCCACGCGATCCCTTTCGATTCCTGGCCATTGGAATGTGTCACTTCCTTCCGGCGCATCACTTTGGAATGGCATGTTTGACCGGGTAGAAGGTCAAAATACAATATTTGAGTCATTTTATTGATGTATTGACACTATCTTCAACTCTGGCGGGCCCTTTTCCTCCTTTTCTTGACACATATATCATCTATATCATCTCTGGGATGTAAGGCCTTATGGACTGTCATGAGTTTTCCTGTTCTCTAGTCCATTAGTTGAAGATCTTCCCTCGTCCACTTACTGTTATATACTCATATAATAAATATGCTTATATACACATATACATGTTCATGCAGTATCACAACGACGCCATAAATAATTAAACAGACGCACAATGATAAAGTCGCAAGAATAAACGACGCACGCAGGAAAGAAATCGCAGGAAGACTTCTTTATAAAATATTTTACCTCTCACTTTATTTGTAAGGTTTCGAAAAGTGTTACTCAAAGTTTGCGTGTGAGAGGTAGCTGGGGACCGAACATTACTGAAATATTTTGACCCCGAAGTTATGGGCGTCAGCGTTGTGTCTTTCTCGTTCTCCATGTTTGCTCAACCGGACCCTGGAGTAAACTCTTCTGTGTGCTGACTTTCCCTACTACACCGCGTCTACTTCCGTCTTCCACTGTACTGCTTGCCCTCCTTCTCACCTATCTCCCACTGTCCTCAATTCGTCGGCCTTATATTACCTTCAAACTCCCACGCAGTAATATAGACACGCCTCAACGCCTACGCAACCTCTTCCGATTTCCAGCGACCGGGATGTGTCACTTCCTTCCGGTGCACCACCTTGAATGGCATGTTTGGTCGGGTTAGAAGGTCAAAACATAACATTATGAATAATCCCGAGTATCTTACAAAAAGGACAGCCCAGGTGTTTATACTTTTGAGAAAGTTTCTGCAGTTTAGTTTGGTTTTGAGTTGCTTTCTCATTCTCCTGAGAAACTCTTTTTATTTTTTTCTTTCGTCGCTTGTTTGATTGTGTATTATTATTAGGGAGTCCCTTTTATGATTCAAATAGATCTGTTTAAAAATAACTAATATTGAATTAGAATACTTGATACAATATAATGAAACGAACAAATGAATATAATTATATAGGAAGAGTTACTTTAATCCATATAATTTTTTGTTATTTATTTCGTAGCGCTAAATGTCTATTCTTTTAGGTTATGAATGTCAAATCTTATTTATATATATATTTTTTTATGTGTGTGTGTATGTGTATTTATGTGTGTGTATTAATGTGTGTGTATGTAAATTATATATATATATATATGTCTGTGTGTGTGTATGTGTGTATGTATTTATGTGTGTGCGTATGTGTGTATGTAAATCATATATATATATATGTGTGTATATGTGTGTATGTATTTATGTGTATGCGTGTGTGTATTTGTAAATTAGCTATATATATATATATATATATATATATATGTGTGTGTGTGTGTGTGTGTTTGCATTTATGTGTGTGCGTGTTATGTAAATTATGTAAATATATATACACCGGACATTGGCCTAGCGGTTAGAGTGTTCGCCAATGGCCCGGGAGACCTGGGTTCAATCCCAGGTCGAGTCATACCAAAGACTCAAAAAATGGTACTTGATGCCTCCTTGCTTAACACTCAGCATTATAAGGTACGGATCAAGGGTAAAGTAGAGCAATCCAGGGAAGGAGTAGCGCCCTCCCCTACACCTTGGTGTAGTAGCTATCGAAAAGGGAGCCTTCGGGTTACCCTCGACTATGGTCGCCAACTTTACTTACTTATATATATATATATATGTGTGTGTGTGTGTGTGTGCGTGCCTGTGTGTGTATGTAAATTATATATATGTATATGTATATATATATATATATGTATGAGATAAAAAGATTACACCAGTATAAATAAAATGCTGCATTGTACTTTTGCAATATACACCCCCTCTAATGATGGCCCGAGAGGTGCACGATTGTTCGTGGGAACCAGTTATATACGGAAAATTTGTTAGCTGATTCCAGCTTGATATCTAAACAACTAAACGGTGATTTGAAAGAATTGAAACAAAATATCTAGACAAAGATTATCTGTAATATTTAATGAAATATGCCTCACCAAAGAAATGCAACCTAAATCCCCACAGACGCACACACATGCATATATATATATATATTTATATATGGGGGGTATGTGTGTGTGTGTGCGATTTGTTAGAGTGTAGTTTTTAGGAAACATATTCAGACAAGTGAGAATTGATTTGTTTGCACACAGTTAAACATTCATGCATAATAAATGATTGAGTAGTTCTGTTTGATCACTAGATGGGACACTAACAGGTAGTAACTCTTCGAAGAATTCACATTCCTAAAACCTCCAGAACTGGGGCTTCATTATCAAATTATTTAGTCCATCTTTTGGTGTATAAATTATGAGTGTTTGATAATAATACTTGATCCAATACAAACGTTTACAAATAAAATCGAATAAACACACTGTTTTGTTAACGATAATCATAGATAAATAATTCAAAACGATTTTCGAAAAAGAAAAGATTGCAATAAAATATAGAACATATAAAAAGTAAAAAAACGTAAAGTTAGCGACCTTTGTCGAAGCAGGGTGACCCGAAGGCTTCCTTTTCAAGATCTACTACACCGATGTGCAGGGTATGGCATTACTCCATTCCCTTGATTGCTCCACTTTATCCTTGAGCCTTACCTTATAATGCTGAGTGCTAAGTAAGGTGGCATATTGTGCTATTTTTTGAGTCTTTGGTATGACTTGACCTAGGATTGAAACCCGGTCTTCCGGACCATTGGCGAACACTCTCCTCATTAGGCCCGGTAAAACATATAAAAGTGATGATTTTTACCAGTCATTTTGAAATTGTGGAATTAAATAACCGACAAGGTATGCTGTTTAATAACCCTTGCGGCTATTGCATATTGACCTCTGACCCGGCCAAGCTATCAAAAGAAGAAATGCACCTGTGTAAATAACAGGCTCATCCGGTCGAAGATATCAGGAAGTATCGCAGGAAGTAGGTGGACGACAAATTATTATATAACCCCGGTGACAGGAAGTTCAGATTAGTTGGAGAGAAGATGCTGGAATGAGGACCATGTCCAAGAGAGGCTGAGCACCCGGGCCCCCGGGCCCCCGGTTGAGCAGCCCAGGAGAACGGGAAAGAAACGCTGTTATGGCCATAGGAGTGGAGGTCAATACGTTGCAGTTCTGTTCAGTTTCCAACTCACCTCTCACACAGTAAAACCTTTAGTAACCCTTTCGAACCCTTTCAAATAAAGTGAAAGGTATATTTTCTTAAGAACTGTATCTGCTCGTTTTTATTGTATTGAATATGTTTCTGCATGGAAATGTATTATGTGGCTATATAATACGGCGAGCCGTGGACAGTTATGTGTAAATGAATAGTCATAGCATATGGTATATCAGCCTTCATAAGTTATTTAATACCAAAGCCATCCTTGCAGAAGAAAAGCAGTGGTAATATTTAACCTAGAACTGGAATAGGGATAAAGGACTTAAAGCTTTCCCATGGTTATTCGTCCAAAAGTGAACATAAAGGTGGAACTGGAGTTCGAACTCACTTACTTCGATGTCAAAGTCCAGTACATTAGCCACAATGCAATGGAGACTCCCTCCTCGTAGGTTATTTAATGCCAAATCCTTTTATACATAAATACTAAATATATGATTTCTAAACACATTTTGCTAATAACATTTTTAAAGGAGCATTAGCTCATTTTTTCACACTTATTTCTGCATAATACAAATACATAATCAAATGTAAAACAGTTCTATTTCTAACAATTCAGTTTAGCATGAGTCAACATAGTTAAATGGTTCCAAGTATTACAACGTATCACTAACAATTTAATTAAGCATCTGCCATTTGTTTACACGCAGTAAATAATCAAACGGTTCTATTTCAAAAAATTATATTGCGCATTAGCAGAGTTTTTATTTATACACAGTTAAATGTTAAAACAGTTCTATTCCAAACAACTCAGTTTACCATAAGTACACAGTTTAAATCTCAAACAGTTCTACTTGACCCATAGATAGGACAATCTCAGGTGCTACTACTCTGATCCAGAATAGACCTAGGAGCGATGGCAATGATATGGTACCCAGCATTCCTCACAGCTCCAGCATTACTGAAGCCTAAAAATTTGGGGGTGTCTCCTCTGTAGAGATTCAGTCTGTGTATTCTAAAGCCCCAGCTGGTTAGGCCACGGATCACTCGTTAGCGGAGTCATACCTCTCTGTAGAAATTCAGTCGGTGTATTCTACAGCCCCAGCCGAATGGGCCACAGAGGAGTTTACCTCTCTGCAGAGATTCAATCGGTGCATTTTATAACCCCTGCCGACAGGGCCACGGAAAACTCGTTCGGGGAGCCTTACCTCTCTGTAGAAATGCTGTCGGCGTATTTTATAGCCCCAGCCGACTGGGCCATAGGTTTAGGAAACAATTTTCATTCATCACCGGAATCAAATAACAAACTATTCAGGACATCTTTCGTTGATACAACTGTTTCTTTTTTCTGAAATCTTGCGAGAGAATCAACGATTCAGGTATTGAATATAAAAAAAAATTTATGGCAGTTATGTTGCTGTTGTTGCTATTATTATTATTTTACTCATTAGAATTTTTTACATCAGCGTTAGCTGATGGTTTTTCACTGGAGTCTTAGTAACACCGAGTATCCTCAAGTCTTCAGGACCCGTCTCAGGATTCTGGCTGTTCTCAGCAATGCTGTCGTTTGGACAGTCTCTACCCGTCCGCCAACTTCCAAGTCCTCCAGGCCTTTTAATAATCATTTAGTTATTGTGCCTATAGCACCAATAACAATTAGCACAATCGTTACTTTCATGTTCCACAGCTTTTTCAATTCTCTGGCAAGGTCGAGGTACTTATCCTTCTTTTCACTTTCCTTCAGATTTATTCTGTGGTCTGCCGGGACAGCAAAGTCGACAATTTTGCAGATTCTCTTTTTTTGTTGATTATTATAAGGTCTGGTCTTCTGGCTGGGATTAGGTGATCCGTTTGTATGTTAAAGTCCCATGGGAGTTTATGCGAGTCATTTTCTAGAACAGGTGCAGGGTTGTGCATATTATTATTATTATTATTAATAATAATGATGATAACAATAATAAATTTAACTTTGTGTAACGACTCACTGCTCGCCTCCTGAGGAGAGCACTATCAATATCATTGAAAAATATCTCCAAGAAAGAGGCAGAAAAAAATTGAATAAATAAAAAAAATGAATATACTCTCTATCTTCCTTTACTTTAGGTTTTGGCTAAAAGACCCGATAAAAGATTTTATGAATCCGAAAATGAAAATAAAAATGAAAAATTAAATAATAATAATAATAATTAAAGAAAGACGTCTAAACATATGAATGTGATCCCCTTGTGATGCTTGTGAGCGTAAACGTGGGGATTAGTTTAACTCGACTAACTTCATTTTGCATTCACGGCGTTGGCTATGACACCTCCCTTGAGAGACAGTGAGGCGATTCCTATTGTAACATGATTTTTGTGAACAGCAATTGTTAAAAATTCCTTCTGTCTTCGGGGTTATTCTTAAGACATAGAGAAAAAGAGAGAGGAAGAGAAAGAGAAAGGGAAGCAGGGAGAGGAAGTGAGAGAGAGACAGAGAGAGAGAGACAGAGAGAGACAGAGAAAGCGAGTACTACGGAGTGGGAAAAGGAAGATGTGATTTTTTTAAATTCAATAAAAATAAAGATAAAATAAGACGAAAAATATGACAAAAAATACATCCCTATTAGAAACATGGGAAGATTTTTGTTTTGATTTTTTGTTATTTGTTTTTTTGTTTTTTTTCATTTTTTTTTTGCGGGGTGGGCGGTAGCAATGTAAAAAATAGTTTTGGGCTACAAAAAAAAAATCAAAAGTAAAAAATGAAAAAAAAAATAACAATAAAAAAATTAAAAATTAAAAACAAAACAAAATGAATAAAAAATAAAATAAAATACAATAGAAAAGATTTTAAAATACGCTCATACACGTACGCTCAAAACAACAAAACAATTAAATTAGAAAAAAAAAAAAAAAAAAAAAAGAACCAATGACCCTCTTCTCGACTCATGACAAAAATAGTTACGTATTTCACAATGTCAGAAACAGTTGATCTAGCCGAGGTAAAAAAAAAAAAAAAAAAAAAAAAGCCAGAATTTCAAATTCTGATTTTCTAAAAAAAAAACAAAAACGGCAGGCTCTTTATTAAATCTCCAGTCCTGAAGATGTGGGAAGAGTGGAGTTGCATTCATTGTCATTACTCCCAGTTCCACTCGGATCCGTTGTTTTCCGTTGGTTGATTATTTTCGTTTGAAAGTTATTCTCATTGGAGACACTTTTGGGGGATGACTGAGAGTTCATAGATGATTAAAACCGTTCTTTTAGACCGCTAATTTGACTTATTTAGACGTAACGAAAGTGAATCGGTAAGAATAATAAATCGGCTATATTCCCTGCAGGAGGGCAGGACCCTCTCAAAAAATTTTAAAGAAAAAAAAGAAAGAATTACATCATCATCATCATCATTAAGTCACGTTGACAGATTTACTAGACTCTGTCTCTCTCTGTCTCTCTCTTTCTTTCTCTCTCTCTCTCTCTCTCTCTCTCTCTCTCTCTCTCTCCGTCCCAATCATCCATTGCTTCCGACAGGTCTTCTATCCTATGTCTGCACACAACTGATGTAATTAAGTTCTTGTTGGTCAGCCACCGCTGGTACGTCTAGGTGTAAAGATCCATAGAAGAACGTCACATATGAGTTTCTCCTTGTTTCTCTAGCAGTGTCCTACATATTTTGTTCGTCTAACTTGGCAGGTTTTTGATCGGGGGTAAGTGGACGTACAGCTGTTGTTTCGTGGATGATGCTTCTAGTATTTGTTCGAAATTGCTCGTAGCATTCTCGTGTAGTTCCCATCTCGCTTTTTCTCTATGCTTTGTTAGCGTCCATGTGGTTTATCCATACAGTTGTATCGACACAGCCACTGTTTGGAAGCATGAAATAGAAATAATTAAGAATCTTCGACATCATCAAGTTAAGATGACAATTCGGAGTTCCTTGACTCTCTTGCTATCCGTTCTTAAAATCTATCATCACTGACAAGTCCTCTAAATTGCATCCGGGTTCTGCATAGAACTGATATAGTAACTCTTTACGGGTCAGCTAATCCTGGTATGTCCATATGTAGGAGTTCATTGGAGAACGTCGCTTATAAGTTCATTCTTGCTTCTCCAGCAGTGTCCCTTAAACTTTGTTGGTCTAACTTGCATGTTCTCTGTGATAGGAGGCAAGTGGCGACTTAATATACATAGGATCTATGAGATGGTTTATAACTCTAATAATGGTGTTGAGTTCTTTTTTGTTTCAGATTTGAAAATGGTATACTATAACAACTATTAATCCGCGATCACAATGCTTTGGACAAGAGAGCAAAAAATATTTTGCATCACTTCTTATTTGGAGACAAAATCATTCAAAACTGTCTCAAAATAGACGCAATACGTTTATGATCTATCACTGAGACAAGCAACTAAAAGAATTAGAAGCTGGTATGAAAAGAATTTAAAATAAAACATTGGTTTGATGTCTTTAGCTAATAGGATACATTTTTTTACAGGACGCGTTCCAAATGACCGCCGTTGCGCTTATCTAAGAAATAAATCATTATTATGTTAATAGGCTTGCATCCATTTTGAGACACCTTGTAAATGCTGTTTTTAGGGTACTGTTTACAGGATTTATTCAGAAAAGCATGTGTCATTCTTGCATGATTCTCATCTAGCTTTTTCTCATGTGTTAAGTAAGCAACCATGTCATGCAATCATTAAGTATATCTGACACAGCCACTGCTGTTCAATGAATGATAATCCTTAACTTCGAGACAGGAAATGACATTAAATGCCGTTAAAATCGGTCAATTAATCAACTATGTAAGATAACGCAATCCTGACTTAAAGACCAAAACAAGAAGAAAGACATTTATCAGTATCTTTCCAGAAAGCTGAAAAAGCTGTGTTAACATTGATACTAAATGTAGTTAGCTGAATGGAGACCAGAGAAAGAATCAAGACCATCCACACCACAGCACTCTTAAAATAAGCCAGAATACTTGGAAGAATCGTGAAGATGTGCCAAGAATTAAACTTTCATTTCAATATGCCTGTGTTAATTTCTCAAACGCTTTCTTATTTAAAAAAAGAAATATCTGAGAATTTTTCCCATTTTTCTGGATTATTTTACACTGATCCAACAAAGCCATATTTAAGGATATCAATGATAATAAAGAAGCGGGAAGTCTACACAACGTAGTGACGAACATGCAGGTCTGCACCATATATATAAATATATATATATATATATATATATATATGCATGTATTTATATATATGTATAGATATATATGTCTATATATATATGCATATGTTATATACAGAGTGGAACGATAAAATTGTCGTCCTAAAGAAAACAACACTATAGCTTTATTTTAAAACTTTTATTGAAAAAAATCAATTCAGGTAACTTGATTATGTAGTAGAGCTGACATCTATTTAATGTAACCGCCTTCAGCCTGATTGCACCTGGGATCACCATACTCTTCAGCACATCCAGGTACACTTTGGTGTTGACTTTCAAGCCGACTTCGAAGATGTGAGGTGGCATGATGTGGCCCCACTTGAAACCACACCAAAGACCGTAACCGTAACCGGAAACTTTGTTTTCATCACTCTGGGCACGTTCCTGTTATTCGTGGAAATCCAGATTTGCATTTTCCGGGTGCTGGCAATGGTCCTGTTGTCATAAGTTGGATCAGTAGAGAGCATGACTTGTACAGCGGCGCATCTCCGATCTCACTCGTTGAACATTGTGTCACTTTCGGACATGATAGGAGGCTCTTATCGCTCTTGGGATTTGTACACAACTGGCCAACTAGTAGATGGTCTGCAACTAAAAAAGAAAACCTGTTTTCATTAAACGGAAATGGAATCATATAGTCTTTTCTAGGGCGACAATTTTATCGTTCCACCCTGTATGAATATATATATATATATATATATTTGTATATTGTGTATATATGCGTGTAGTTAGACGGCAGTCTTTCATTTAGCATGTTTGAATAGATAATAACGACACACTTTGTCTATATAATGATGAATTTACCAAAATTGTCCCAAGTGCTTTCGGACCTTTCGTAGGCCATCATCAGTGTTTTTTTGCATGTGTAAAGAGTGTTTTTAAAGAGTTTTTCATATTTATCAACCCATCCGCTCGGGAAGGATATAACACAAGGTCAATTTTTAAGCGGAGTTAAACAGGTTTGAATTCAGACTAGTTGCCTCGCCAAGGCTGAAGAACCTAGTCTGCCCTACTATTTACCCATAGCTGGAGGGAGAATAATTGGATTCATACCTTTCCCAAGAATATTTGTGATATGTGAAATGCAGTCAGTCTCGTCAAGGATTTGAACTCGTATTGCTGTGTCCATTTTCTACGACGATAACCATTACACCATGGGTACCTCCTTTAAAGAGTTTTAAAAGTGTGCGTATGCTCGCACGCGCGCCTGTGTGTGTATGTGTGTTTACTATTTTAAGCAGGTCCCACTCGGATTTCCATGTCAAAATGTTAGAGACTATTCATATTTTGACCCATAAACCGTCCCTCTGTAAGCAGAGGGAATATTTATTGGGTCTTAATTTGATTACAATTTAATAGTCCACTCCCTGTCATAATTTTTTTTCTAACGTTACAGAGTCTGTTTCCTCTCTTTTGTCTTAATCGTTGTCCTACTTTAACAGGTAGGACCGAAACCGGTTTGTTGTTTATTTTTATTTTTTAACATGAATAAATTTGGTCTTTTGCAAGTATTATATACATATATATATATATATATATATATATATATATTTATGATTTCGGTAATTATACGATTTTAAGTAACTATTTCTATTTAATAATAATTATTTGTTCCTACACAATTATAAGGTTTCAATAATACCTACCGGCTCAGTGGCCAAGTGGGTAAAGTGTTTGCCAATTGTCAGGTAGACCTAGGTTCAATCCCAAAGGTTCATACCAAAGACTTTAAAAATGATAATTGATACCTCCTTGCTTAACACTCAGCAATATAAGGTACATATCAAAGATAAAGTGGAGCAATCTAGAGAAAGGAGTAACGCCCTCCCCTACACTTCAGTGTAGTAGCTATTGAAAAGGGAGCCTTCATGTTGCTCTCGACTACGGTTGTCAACTTTACTTTTCTTACTAACAATTTCAAACATATCTACTTAACCATATTTACCAACCCCCTCCGCTCGCACAGGATATGACACAAGGTCAATTTTTTAAGCGGAGTTTAACAGGTTTGAACTCAGAGTTTTCCTTCTCCTAAACTAGTTGGCTCACCAAAGCTGAATAATTTTGTCTGTCCTATTATTTACCCATAGCTGGAGGGAGAATAATTGGATTCATACCTTTCCCAAGGGTATTAGTGCTATGTGAAATGCAATCAGTCTCGTCTAGGATTTGAACTCGTGTCGCCGTGTCCATTTCTTATGACGATAACCATTATACCACAGATACCTCCTAACAGATCTACTTAACTGTTAGATTGGACTATAAAGATACTGCTGCTCTTGATCAAGACGTTAAGGTTATTGCCGTAAGAAATAGAAACAGGGAGCTGAGTTGAAATTCTGGACGAGACTTTGTATTTCCTATAGTGCCGATACCCTTGGAAAAGGTATGAACCCAAATAATTTTTTTAGCTATAGGTAAATTGTAGGGCAGATTGGCTCTGTTACTTTTATATGGCAACCAGTCTAGGGGATCATCACACTCCTCAGCACACCCAGGTACACTTTGGTGTTGACTTTCAAGCCGACTTCGAAGATGTGAGATGGCATGATGTGGCCCCCACTTGAAACCACACCAAAGACCATAACCGTAGCCGGAAACTTTGTTTTCATCACCCTTGGCACGTCCCTGTTATTCGTGGCAATCCAGATTTGCATTTTCCGGGTGCTGGCAATGGTCCTGTTGTCATAACTTGGATCGGTAGAGAGCATGAGTTGTACAGCGGCGCATCTCCGCTCTCACTCGTTGAACATTGTGTCACTTTCAGACATGATAGAAGGCTCCTATCGCTCTTGGGACTTGTACACAACTGGCCAACTAGTAGATGGTCTGCAACAAAAAAAGGGAAACCGGTTTTCATTAAACGGAAATGGAATCATGTCGTCTTTTCTAGGGCGACAATTTTATCGTCCCACCCTGTACAGCTAAAAAAGCTGCTATTACCAATTTCAGTCGGTAGATCTAATTGTAATCAATAAGGTGAAAAGAACCCGTTGTAAAGTGGACTTTACTGTGCCCAACGACAACCGAATAAAAGAGATTGTATAGAGGGACAATTAGATAGAACTCACCAGAAATCTAAAAAAGAAGTATACAGCAACAACTTCTAATTCTGCTATGACAACGACAACAACAATAATAATAATAATGATAATAATGATAAACACACATAAACTACTATGGGTCTTTGAGATACAGACGGATCACCGAATCTCGGCCAGAAGACCAGACCTAATAATAATCAACAACAAAAAAAGAGAATTTCCAGAATTGCTGTCCCGATTGACCACAGAATAAAACTGAAAGAATGTGATAAGAAGGATAAGTACCTCGACCTTGCTAGGGAATTGAAAAAACTAGGAAACATGCAGGTGACAATTATACCAATTGTAATTGGTGCTTTTGGTACAATAACTAAAGGATTAGTAAAGGGACTAGAGGACTTGGAAGTTGGCGGACTAGTGGAGACCATCCAAACTACAGCATTGTTGAGAACGGACAAAATATGGAGAAGAGTCCTGGAGACTTGAGGAGACTTGCTGTCTCTCAAACTCTAGAGGAAGACCATCGGCTGACGCTGATTTGAAAAACTATGATAATAATAATAATACAGACGATCATACCAAGGGATAATCAAGAAACAAAAAAGAGAACTTGGCGAATAATGAACTTTGCTGTCCCGGCGGACAACAGAGTAAAATTGAAAGATAGCGAAACGAGAGATAAGTACCTGGAATTTGCTAAAGAACTGAAAAACTGTGGTGTATAAAAGTGACAGTGACACCATTTGTAATTTATTCCCTCCATACAACCACTAAGGGGCTAGTACAGGGACTGGAGGACTTAGAAATAAGAGGCTGAGTAGAGATAACATGTGCTATAATCAAACAGGCGACATTTCCACACAAGGCAGAACCTCTCTGAAACTGGTAGACAAATTCACCTACCTAAGAAGCAGTATCTCATCAACCGAAAGACATCGACATGGGGCTAACGAAGGCATGGATTGACTATCGATCATATGGAAGTCAGACCTAACCGATAAAATTAAACGCAGTTTCTTCCAGGCAGCAGTCTTGTCGATACTGCTGTATGGATGCACTACTTGGACGCTAACTAAATGCCTCGAGAAAAAGCTAGACAGCAATTACACAAGAATGTTGCGAGCAATATTGAACAAGTCCTGGCGGCAACACCCCACAAGGCACCAACTATACGGCCACCTGCCTCCCATCCCGAAAACAATCCAAGTCAGTCGAACCAGACATGCAGGACACTGCTGGAGAAGCGGGGACGAGCTCATAAGTGATGTACTTCTATGGACCCCCACATATGGCTGAGCAAAAGCAGGACGACCAGCTCGAACATACATACTGCAGCTATGTGAGGATATGAGATGTAGCCCTGAAGACCTGCCAGAGGCGATGAATGACAGGAAGAAGTGGCGAGAGAGGGTTAGGGATATCCGTGCTAGCGGCACGACATGATGATGATGATGATGATAGCATTATTAAGATCGGCTAGAATACTAAGAAGAGTTCTAAAAACTTGAGGAAATTTCCTGTCACTAAAACTCCAGTGAAAATCCATCTGCTGTTGATATGAAGAACTCTCACGAGAAAAATAAATAATAATAATGATAATAATAACTATGATCGGCCAGAATACTAGGAGGAGTGCTGGAGACTTTAGGAGACATCCTGCCACTCAGACTCCTGAGAGGACTATCTGCTTACGCTAGTGTGAAAAACTCAACCCAGCAACTGTCCTTGAAAATGACACATAAACTCCTAAGGGACTTTGATATACAAACGGATCACCTAATATCGGCCAGAAGACCAGACTTAATAATAATCAACAAGAAAAAAAAAGAGAATTTGCAAAATTGTCGACTTTGCTGTCCGGCTGACCACAGAATAAAAATGAAAGAATGTGAAAAGAATGATAAGGACCTCGACCTTGCTAGAGAATTGAAAAAAAAAACAATGGAACATGAAGGTGACAATTATACCAATTTTGATCTGTGCTTTTGGTAGAGTAACTAAAGATATATTAAAGGGACTGGAGGACTTGGAAGTTGGAGGATGAGGGAAGACCATCTAAACTACAGCATTATTGATAACAGCCAGAATACTGAGAAGAGTCCTAGAGAGTTAAGGAGACTTGCTGTCAGTCAAACTCCAGTGAAAGACCATCAGCTAACGCTGATGTGAAAAACTTTGAGTAAATAATTTTCTCGCAAAGATCACCAAAGGCTTTGTAAAGGGACTAGAAGAGATAGATATCAAAGAACGAGGAGAGACTACCCTTTTCTAAGATCGGCTAGAATACTAAGAAGGGTCTTGGAAACTTGAGGTGACTTCTAGTCAGTCAGACTCCAGTGAAGGCCTATCAGGTAACACTGGTGTTAAAAAACTTGCAAGGAGTAATATAATAGATATCGTGTAATATATTAACGTGACCTGCATGTATTGAACTCAGCGGATGTTGTTGACAGATACATTGATAAGATCAGAGTGATTATTGGAATGTCACCATGCCCTGAAGGTGTTGTTGTATCGGCGGATGTTGTTGACAGCTTCATCAAGCCGAGGATAATATCAACAAAGTGATTACCGGAATGTCACCATGTCATGCAGGTGTTGAACACAGCGGATGTTGTTGAAAACTTTATCCGGTCGAAAATAATATCAACAAGGTGATTATCGGAATATCACCTTGACCTATGGACGTGGTTGAACTCGGCAAATGGTGGTGGATACGACCGCCCATAGAAGTAGGCTTGGGCAAGTAGCTAATGGGAACATGCAATACATGGACGTGAACTGTAATCAAAGGAAAACAAAGTGAGAATTGGGCGTAACTATAACCAATGAAAAAGAGGAATTGCGGCAGGTCACGTGGAAGTGGTAGACTATATAAGTTCCCGAATTTTGGCTAAAGTCAGTTATTCACTGGCTTTTCCGACTTCCGACGACCTCTTCATGTGTGCGAACTCTCTTCGAATGCTCTTCTGTTCCACACAAGTATAATCGTCAAGAATGAAAATATAATCTCATATTTCTATATATACGTGTTCCACGTTCTTCATCAAGACACAGCTGTAATATACAACAATCGCCCAGTGTACTGAAAAGAATCCTGGAAACTTGTGGAGAGTTGCAGTCACTCAGATTTTCAAGAAAAACTCTCAATAATAATAATAATAATAATAATATGTGAAGGTAACGTACCTGGGCATTCGAAGCGCGCACGAACGTGTCTGTCTTGTAGAGTGAAAACCGATATGGCTGCCTCGAGCATATTTGACGAGGGGAGATCTCGAACCTGCGAGAGGTAATTTGCACGTATGCAAATTGTCACGAGATCTCACAATAATACAAATACGCACGGTAACTGCTGAATGGAGGGTTTTTGTTTTGGATTAAAGGCCATGATTGCCGAAATAACTTGTTGTCAAGAGCGGGCGTAAAAGGCAACAGGAAACTGATTCTTGTATTAATTCAAGAGAGGACACGGTTGTTAGTTTCACCCTTTCTACCTCTCTCTACGTTGCTGTTCCTTCCTTCTTTCTCTCTCTCCTTCAGGTTCTCGCCTTCCTTCCTTCCTTCCTTCCTTCTCTTTCTCCTTCTTTCCTTCCTTCCTTGCGATGTAACACGTTCGTCGGGCAAATGCACTCAGAACAAAAATCCCCCATTCAGCCGTTACCGTGCGTATTATATTATTGTGAGATCTCGTAACAATTTGCATACGTGCAAATTACCTCTCGCAGGTTCGAGATCTCCCCTCGTCAAATATGCTCGAGGCAGCCATATCGGTTTTCACTCTACAAGACAGACACGTTCGTGCGCGCTTCGAATGCCCAGGTACGTTACCTTCACATAATAATAATAATAATAATAACAATAATAACAATAATAATAATAATAATAATAATAATAAGAAGAAGAAGAAGAAGAAGAAGAAGAAGAAGAAGGTGATGGTGATACCAGTTGTAATTGGTGCGCTTGGTGCAGTCACCAAATGATTAATAAAGGGACTGGAAGACTTGGAAACAAGAGGACGAGTAGAGACCATCCAAACGATAGAATTATTGAGATCAGCCAGAATACTCAGAAGAGTCCTGGAGACTTAACGAGAGTTGCTATTTTTCAGACTCCAGTGGAATACCATTTGCTAACGCTCATGTGAAAAACTCTCAGAGAAGTAAAATTATAAAGTTGACCAAAAGACAATAAAATTGATGACGATGTACAAGGTCTTACACTAGAAAGACAACAGACTCTATGTGTCAAGAAAAGACGGAGATAGAGGACTCCCTAGCAGTGAGGATTGCGAAAATAAACAATTCAGATATTCGATTAATACATACAAAAAAAAAAACATTGCTAATAACTGCAGCAGCCAATAACAGCCATATCAACAAAAGTAAAACAACAAAATCTCCAAAACAAAAATGGGAAGAAAAATAACTGTACGCATATTTCAGGCACCAAACGAAGGAAATTGGACGCTATATAACAGGACGTGGCTACGTAGGAGGAAATTAATCTCTTTATCATATTTACCAACCACTCCTCTCAGGCAGATTATGACACAAGGTCAATTTTTAAGCGAAGTTTAACAGGTTTGAATTCAGAGTTTTCCTTCTCCTAGACTAGTTGCCTCACCTTAAAAATGAATCTCTTTATTAACAGTATAAAATTATGCCATAGGCACTCATTATATGGAAGCAAAAAAGATTACCTAATGTAAGTTGCAGAGTAGACAGCTAATCACGTAAGCGAATGCAGAAAACTGGCACAAAAGAAATGCAAGACAAGACGTGACTGGGAAGGAAACGTGATCCAATGGAAATTGAGCAAGAGAATGAATTTAACCTAACTGACAAGTGGTATATGCACAAACCGTCCAAGAAAATGAAGCGTATAAAATTCTCTGAGAACTAGAGATACAAACGGATTCCCTAACCCCAGCCAAAAGACGAGAACATAAAAGACAAATGTCTTTATCTTTCCAGAAAGTTGAAAAAGCAGTGAGAACAGAAGATGTCTGTGATACAAATCATGGTATGTGCACATGGAAAGGTCGTCCAAAGTTTCCAAAAGAGACTGGAGGAATTGGAGGTCAAAGGATCTTTGGAGACCAACCTGGCTACAGCACTTTAAAGATAGCTAGAATACTTAGAAGAGTCCTAGTAATTTGAAAAGACTTGCTGACATTCAGACTTTAGCGAAAAACCACCAGTTAAAACTAGGGGGTGCCCTCTTGGCGTAATGGTTAAAGCGATGGACTCCGGAATCGTAGTAAGCGAGTTTGTACTCCAGTCGCGCTATTACGTTGACTTTCGGGCAAATACCCTTGGGAAAGGTATGAACCCCCTTATCCTTCCAGCTATGGGTCAAATAGTACCACTACTGTTCTTCTATGGCTTTGGCATTAAATAACCTAAAAAGAGTTAATATGCCATTAAAAAAAGAAACCAAACCAAACCATCTCTTATGAGCTCGTCCCTGCTTCTCCAGCAGTGTCCTGCATGTCTGGTTCGTATATATATATATATATATATATATATATATATATATATATATATATATATATATATCGGTTTTAGTCGATGAATATATTAATATTTGTGTATATTGAGTTTTTGTATTGACCACATATTTTCTTTTTTATCATCTTTCTTTTCTTTACCTTTTTCTTTCTTTTTATTTTTCTCATTGATTTTAATTCTGTCTATCGACTTAAACTTATTTTCCCAATTCATTTCATTCGTTCTTACTTTCAGTTACATTTATTCGTTCATTTAGTTTTTTCTTTAAATTTAGTTTGGCTTTCAAATTAATTCTTACTATTTCTATTTTCTTTAGATTTTTCCCGATTTTTTTCATTTCTTCTCTTCATTTTTTCTTTCATTCATTTATTCAGTCATTTTTCCTTTCTATCTTTTCATGCATTTTTTTTAAAATTTACTTTTTCCTTTTTTTGCTCATACACATTCTTTCATTTCCGATCTCAGTTTCGTTTTTTTACTTTTTAGCTTTTCCTTCTTTCTTTCTTTCTTTCTTTTTTTTTTCTTTCTGCTTTTTTTCGTTCTTTTTTCTTTTGTTCTTGTTTATTTGTTTGTTTGCTTGTTTGTTTGATTCTTTCTTTCTTTCTTTCTTTCTGCTTTTTTCGTTCTTTTTTCTTTTGTTTTTGTGTGTTTGTTTGTTTGCTTGCTTGTTTTTTATTCTTTCTTTCTTTCTTTCTTTCTTTCTTTCTGCTTTTTTCGTTCTCTTTTCTTTTGTTCTTGTTTTTTTGCTTACTTGTTTGTTTGATTCTTTTTTTCTTTCTTTCATTCATTTATTCAGTCATTTTTCCTTTCTATCTTTTCATGCTTTTTTTTTAAAATTTACTTTTTCCTTTTTTTGCTCATACACATTCTTTCATTTCCGATCTCAGTTTCGTTTTTTTTTACTTTTTAGCTTTTCCTTCTTTCTTTCTTTCTTTCTTTTTTTCTTTCTGCTTTTTTTTTTCGTTCTTTTTTCTTTTGTTCTTGTTTATTTGTTTGCTTTGGCATTAAATACCCCGCAAAGGTTGATATGGCATTAAACCAAGAAACCAAACCAGTTAAAACTAGTGAGAGAAAAACCATGCATAGGATACAAAGGAATAGAAAGAGTAGATAATGTGGGGATAAAATGAATACAGCAGACTAGTACAGGAAGAATACAAAAGCAAACAAGATTGGGTGGAGTAGGTGATTTGACCATACAGATTAATGGTACGAGGATCGTTAAATAAGTTTCAAGACTTCTTTTTCGTATGGGCACTTTTATTGATAATACACATATGAAATTCTAGTTCTCTTCGAAGTAATCGCCCCTGGATGCAATGCACTTGTTGTACCGTTCCAACAACTTCTCCAAGGCCCCATGGAAGTCTTCTTGTGTGAGTGTGTCAATGACCTTCGTCACAGCGTCTTTCATCTCCTCACTTGTCTCATAACGACAGCCTCTGAGCTTAGGAAATAACCAAAAGTCACAGGGACCAAGGTCTGGACTATAGGAAAGCTGAGGAACTGTGTTGATGCCCATCTTGCTCAAATAGTCAGTGACAAGGATGGATATGTGGACTGGTGCATTATCCTGGTGGAAATGCCACTGAGCCGATTTGAAGAATGCTGGCCTCTTCCGACGGAATCTCTTGCTGAACTCCCTTAAAACCTCAACATAGTATTCTTTGTTGGCTGTCTGTCCAGTGGGAGTCCAGTGCATGTGGATCATGCCAATGCTGTAAAAAAAAAGAAGGGATCATCATAAGTTTGTGGGTGGATTTGTTCTCTCTGGTCTTGGGTCTGGGAGAGCCAGCACGCTTCCACTGGGAACTCTGTCTCTTGGTATCTGGTTCATAACAGTAGATCCAGCTTTCATTGCAAGTCATTTTTTCCAAGTTTAAAACAGAATTTTATTGCATACCGTTCTTCTAAAGTGTCAGAGTGCATTTTTGAAATTTACCAGCTGTGACAATTAGGCTTTAGTTGGGTGTATTCCAATTGCTGCTGTAGCAGTTCATTTGAAACTGAAATCATAAAAATTAGTCAGTCATCTTATAGGATGTATAGCAATAACATACTGAATTTTCAAGAGTCTACGCCAATTTTAAATGTCTGTACAGAAAAGTCTAGAAACTTATTGAATGCACCACGTACATGATAAGACCCCAAAAGTCCTTAGAAACTTTGTGATAAAAACGAATCCCCCATCTCAGGAAACCAGACCGGCTTAAAAAAAAACAAAAAAAAACTAACAAGTCAATCTGTGGATGTCGCTGTTCCAGCAGACTAGAGAAGTAGTAAAAAAAAAAAAGAATTGAGAGAAGCGAACGATTCAAAAAATACCTGGACCTTGCCAGAAAGGTTTAAAACATTTTTGAACCTGAAGATGACAGTGATACCAATCATGGTGGGAGCACTCGAAACAATCAGCAATTACCTTGAAAACAGAATGGGGGAACTGGAAATCCGGCATAGGACTCCGACATCGACAAGATTACTTAGAAGGGTTCTGAATGAGCTTGCTGTCACTTGGACTCCTTGGAAAACCACCATTTAGTTAGGGAATAAAAAATAATAAAACTAGCATGGACTAAAATACTACAACTACTACTACTACTACTAGAAGTAAGAATTTAGATCGAGAATTCGAAGATAACCGATACGGATTTTCATATTCCTTCAGGAATAAAATTTAAAAATCAGAACAAAAAACGGGCATATTTCGTTGTTATATTTTTCTTTTTAGTTTAAATTCACTTGCATTTTCTCTTTATTTTTCTTTCGTGCGGCAATAATTTTCTTATTTCACTTCTCCGTCATTTTGGTTTCTTTTCTTTTTGGCACGAGCCATATGACAGAAGAAGAAAATTTAATAAAAACCAAAGACCACCATCACCAAACATCGATGTAACCAATTATGTACAATGAAAACAATGCCTTAGTGAATTATGTGAGACGAATGTCATTTTAGATTTATCGGTAAAGACTGGGCGATTTATTGTTATTATTATCGTTTCTATTATTATTATTATTATTATTAACAATGTCAACCAAAAATGGCGGAGACAGAAGTGCAATGTAGACAGGGGCAAAGAGAGGCAACGGACACCCAAAAGAGCGACCGAGACACTCAGCGACAGTCGGAAATTGGAGAGGAAGTAGGAGAGACAGCGAGAGAGAGAGAGAGAGAGAGAGAGAGATAGTGAGTGCGAATAGGAGAGATAAAGAGGCAGATACGGTGATAAGAAAGAGATTGAGAAAGAAGATGTCGGATTGGAAAGAGGGAGAGAGAGAGAGAGAGAGAGAGAGAGAGAGATAGTGAGTGCGAATAGGAGAGATAAAGAGGCAGATACGGTGATAAGAAAGAGATTGAGAAAGAAGATGTCGGATTGGAAAGAGAGAGGGAGAGAGAGAGAGAGAGAGAGAGAGAGAGAGAGAGAGAGAGAGAGAGAGGTGATAATGACAGAGACAAGGATTGAAAGAGAAAGTGAGAGAGAATGAGGGGAAGAAGAAAGA
>CAUZXS010005333.1:60000-65000 GCA_963585895.1 Sepioteuthis lessoniana | reverse complement strand
GAGCCTTCGGGTCACCTCGACAAAGATCGCCAGCTTTACTTACTTCCTTTACAAAAGTTTTAACTAAAAAAGATAAGCTTGATATTAGTAATGGTGTTTATAGTCACGTTTTCCTTAATAAATTAATTAATTAATATGTAAATAAAATAGGTTAATAGATTGAGAAGAACTTTTTTTTTGAGTTGTGTTGAAAATTTTAGATACATAAGCATATATGATACCAGAAAATGGCATTACATACATTTTTGACTCTCTCTTCAATCCCATATCTTTTTGTTCCGATTTCTTTCTTTTTTTTTAGCGAGTAAAAGTCAATTGCAAAAAAGTGAGATTTTCTCCCTATTGGGTGATGGCTATCTGAAGATCTTGGTTTCTTTTATGGAGTGACCAGCTGAAATAGGTCTATAATAGCCAAATGATGGTCTGCTAAGTTTTTACGCTCAAAAAGATTCATGAATTAATTATCATAACACATCATTCAATAAGTCTCAGGCCTAACTAAGAAAACAACAACTTTTAAGCAAAATTCGACTTTATTCGTCAATATCGTCTTCTTCTACAGTGATATACTGATTCCAACATTTCTCTAACAATTCGAAACATTTTTTGTTGAACAGTTTGTCTATGGCCTCAAAATACACTTCCATTTCCGATATCACTTCTATATTGGAGCCAAATCCCTTTCCCTTGAGCATTTTTTTAGGGTTTGCAAACAACCTTTAGTCACTAGGGGCCAGATCTGGAGAATAGGGAAACAATCCGAAGTGCAATTCATGTAGTTTTAATATCGTTGCGATCGACTTGTGACACAATGCATTGTCTTGGTGAAAGAGCCCTTTTTCTTCTTCATTTGTGACCGTTATTTTGAGATTTCCTCCTTCAAATAACCAATAATGCTATATAATATTCGCTATTGATGTTTCTTCCTTTCTCAAGGTAATCGATTAGCAAAATACCCTGCGCATATCAAAATACGGAGGCAAAAATCTTGCCTGCTGATGTTTGCGTCTTTGGTCACTTTGGACGGCTTTCACGTGCTGCTGTCCACTCAGCTGACTGCCGATTTGACTCCGAAGTGAATAAGTGGATCCATGTTTCATCCATTGTCACATACTTGCGCAAAAACTCCTTTTTGTTGCGTTAAAACAGTTACAAACAACGCTCTGAATCATTGAGGCATTGTTGTTTTTGATCGACTGTGAGCAAATGCTGCAACCACTTTGAACACAGCTTTCTCATTGAGAAATATTCATTCAAAATGGTGAATACACTGTCTTCTGATATCTTCAACTCCTTTGCTATCACACTGTTGTGGCCCCGGAAACTTGGAAAAATGCCACAGAAACGTAGGGAATGCTTCAGACTGCTTTTCGACCATCTTGCCTGAATCGAGCATCAGTTTTTGAGTGGCTGAAGAGATTCAAGGCACGGAGTATGTGAGGGATAATGAGAGGTGTGGGAGGAGTAAGGAAGTCAATACACCAGAGTTGATTTGCCAAAGGGTTAGGGTTAGGGTTACTATGTTGAGGTTTTAAGGGAGTTCAGGAAGAGATTCCGTCGGAAGAGGCCAGCACTCTTCAAATCAGGTCAGTCGCATTTCCACCTGGACACTGCACCAGTCCATAACTCTATCCTTGTCACAGACTATTTGACCAAGATGGGCATCAAGACTGTTCCTCACCTTCCCTATAGTCCAGACCTTGCTGCCTATGACTTTTAGTTATTCCCTAAGCTCAGAGGCTGTCGTTATGAGACAAGGAGCATTGACACGTTCACACATTGGGCCTTCCAGAAGTTGTTGGAACGGTAGAACAAGTGCATTGCAGCCGGAGGAGATTACTTCGAAGGGGACAAGAGTTTCATGTGTGTACTATCAATAAAAGTGCTCATACGAAAAAATACCTGGAAACTTATTTAATGATTCTCGTACATATGCTATTGAAGCTATTTGCAGTTGAAGACAGCTTGACTATTTCTACATTATTTGAGGGGTTAACACTAGATATTTAATATTTAGAAAGAGCAGTTTGGTTTTAAATTCACGCATTGGAGAAAGGACGTCTGTTGTTTTACAGTCCTTGTTTCCAATTCCCAGCAGAGATACCTATATAAACCCTCTCCCCATTTTTATTATATTCCATGGGGGAACAACACACTTTGTACACGATGCTCTCCCAGTTACATCGCCTGTCCAAAGGGAATTCCTCTTTTCAGCCACAGTTACAGACTACACTATCTGGTACCTCACTGTTCCTGTTTAATTCCTGTAGTAACCTCCTATTGTGGTTGTTTAAGATACTATCCATATTGCTTGTTCAAGAGTAACGAGTTTTATTCCATAAAACTAAAAAAGAATATATAATAATAGCCATATATCGATCTCATCCAATAGATTTAAAAGAAATTCCTCATATTCTATACGTGTGATTTATTGATTTTTCATATATGTATCATCATCATCATCATATCGTGCTGGCAGCACGGATATCCCTGACCCTCTCTCGCCACTCCTCCCTATCGTTCATCGCCCTAGGTAGGTCTTCAGGACAACAACCTGTATCCTCACATAACAACCTGTATCCTCACATATCATATATGTATACCTGAGATAAAGGCACCTCACCAATGAGTTCCTTTTTATTAGGCCTGAAAAGAGCTATTTTAGCTCTGGCTGATCGGATGGTTTCTTTCTTTATAGAGATGAAAAAAACCTTAGGTTTATTGATGGTATGAAAAACCTTATTTCCGAGGGCTTACATGTAAAAATTAATGAAAATAGGTCCCAAAACTGACCCCATCTCTTTTTTATTTCACAGGTAACTACACCTATATATCAACTTACAAAAACCATTAACGATCTAATTATTCCATACCTTTCCCATAATTATAGCATTATATCTACACAAAAATTTATCGAAATCCTTAAAACCCACAAACCAAACAAAGGAATGATATCCTCTCTAGACGTGGAAAATTTATTCACGAATGTTCCTGTTTTAGAAACAATCTGTATAATAATAGATAATATTTATCACAATCCAACGCTTGTCTCCATTCACAATCAAAATACTTTTACTCTGCACTACCGAGGTACCATTTTACGATCCCCATAGACATATATTAATCCAATGGGATGGAATAGTTGGCCCAGCGGTTAGAGTGTTCGCCAATGGCCCGGGAGACCTGGGTTCAATCCCAGGTCGAGTCATACCAAAGACTTTAAAAATGGTACTTGATACCACCTTGCTTAACACTCAGCATTATAAGGTACGGTTCAAGGGTAAAGTGGAGCAATCCTGGGAATGGAGTAGCGCCCTCCCCTACACCTTGGTGTAGTAGCTATTGAAAAGGGAGCCTTCGGGTCACCCTCGACTATGGTCGCTAACTTTAACTTTAGTAATTTATACATGTCAGACTCTGAAAAAAAAGTTTTTTAGACCATCAATAAACTTAATATTTACACAAGGTAAGCTGCTGACGACGTACTCCTTGTCACCAATAGCACTAATTAAATTAACACAATACAAGAAACCTTTCTATATATATATATATATATATATATATATATATATATATATATATATTAATATATATACATATATATATATATGTATATATATATAGAGAGAGAGACCTTTCAAAATAATTGTTCTCACTTTCACACACACACACACACACATATACATATATATATATATATATATATATATATATATATATATATATTGTTGATATTGATTTATTGTGTCAAATTGAGAACAGAATTATTTTGAAAGGTCTTTCTCTCTCTCTCTAAATAGATAAATAAATAAATAAATATATATATATATATATATATATACATATATATATATATATTGAAAGGTCTCTTGTATTGTGTTAACTGCCTGATTGTTGTTTCTTCGTGAAACTCAGGGGTCGCAGTCTAAAATCCATGGCATCAAATATATATATATATGGAGAGCCATATGGACATTCCTGGCAAAGGAAACTAAATAGCATTAGGTGGTGGGGTTCCAGATCTTGAGTGTGTAACCACCTTTTCGTTGCCTTTATTTCTGAGTCTTCTCTCACGCGTAAAGGGAACATCTCTTAGGATGGATCAATGGATCTTAATGGATCAATGGATCTTTTTGAAATAACCAAGTCTTCATCTATTTAAATTAACTAAAGTTACATTTTACATTACACAATTTGATACAATATCTGTGAAACTGACTTTGACTTAAAGTAACCCAATAAGGTTTGGTATACCATAAAAAAATCAGAAACAGGTTTATTTCAGTCGTCATCGAGGGTGGTGTATTTTTGAGTTGACAGTTGAGTTTTTAATGTTTTAATAATTTGTAACGTTTCGTTTTGAAGTTGTCGGTTGGAAAGTTTTCAGCGTTATCAAAACAGTAAGAACTCAACTCAAAAATATACTACCCCTGATGACGACTAAAAGTAAGGTCGAAAGCTCTGGGGCAGAAGATATGGGACAATTAGTTACCTTACTGTTTTGATCCCGACACTAGAAAAATATTAGAGTCTTGAAAAAGTAAAATTAGAAATAATAAACCAAGAATATTCCATCGTCTTTTACAAAACTTGCTTGAACATATATATATATATAGATAGATAGATAGATAGATAGATATGCCGCTCATCTATGGGTATGTGTAGTGTTTGATTTTATCTAGATGAGACAAATCGAATAATTTCCCTTTGAATTTGTATTTTATTAATCGAATTCATATTATGTTCTTCTTCTTCTTCTACTTCTTTCACTATAATATTTCTTCTTCTTCTTCTTCTTCTTCTTCTTCTTCTTCTTCTTCTTCTTTCAATATCATATTTCTTCTTCTTCTTCTTCTTCTTCTTCTTCTTCTTCTTCTTCTTCTTCTTTCAATATTATATTTCTTCTTCTTCTTCTTCTTCTTCTTTCAATATTATATTTCTTCTTCTTCTTCTTCTTTCAATATTATATTTCTTCTTCTTCTTCTTCTTCTTCTTCTTCT
>CAUZXS010005333.1:47500-52500 GCA_963585895.1 Sepioteuthis lessoniana | reverse complement strand
AAATTATTTAGCGTCGGGAATCAACGATAACATCAAGCTTTTTCCACGCTTGTTTACAGGCGAAATTACGGGATGACGTTTCATACGATTTAAAATATATATATATATATATATATATATATACATATAAATCTAAAGGGGCAAAAAAAGCGAAAATGAAACAACATCATTTTTTTATTAAAAAAAAACAACGTTTCCACAGTAAAATATTACTTGACAGCAAATATTTTCAAAACTCTAAAACATCTAAAAAAATATTTTTCTTCCTGATTTAAAAACGGTGAAAATATTTTATTAGGTGGTAGGTCGTAATTTTTTCATGTCGTAATTTCCGTACAGGATGATTTGATAGTTGTTAATCTGCTGAGCAATTCAGTGCCGAAGTCAGTCTTTATTTTTCAAGTTATTAAATTGGCTAGCTTAATAATAATAATAATACATAGAGTAAGTAAAAGTAAAGTTAGCGACCATAGTCGAGGGTGACCCGAAGGCTCCCTTTTCGATAGCTACTACACCAAGGTGTAGGGGAGGGCGCTACTCCATTCCCAGGATTGCTCCACTTTACCCTTGAACCGTACCTTATAATGCTGAGTGTTAAGCAAGGTGGTATCAAGTACCATTTTTAAAGTCTTTGGTATGACTCAACCTGGGATTGAACCCAGGTCTCCCGGGCCATTGGCGAACACTCTAACCGCTGGGCCAATGTCAAGGCGAGACACGATTGGGTTGACAAGGTGATGCACTGGGAAATGTGCAAGAAATTTAAATTTCACCATACTAACAAATAGTATATGCACAACCCAACACCTGTCCTAGAAAACGATACACATAAACTCCTATAAAACTTTAACATACAAACGGATCACCAAATCCCGGCCAGAAGACCAGACCTTATAATAATCAACAAAAAAAAAGAAAAGAGAATCTGCAAAATTGTCGACTTTGCTGTCCCGGCGGACCACAGAATAAATCTGAAGGAAAGTGAAAAGAAGGATAAGTACCTCGACCTTGCAAGAGAATTGAAAAAGCTGTGGAACATGAAAGTAACGATTGTGCCAATTGTGATTGGTGCTTTTGGCACAATAATTAAAGGATTATTAAAAGGTCTGGAGGACTTGGAAGTTGGCGGACGGGTAGAGACTATCTAAATGACAGCATTGCTGAGAATAGCCAGAATAATGAAATGAGTCCTGGAGACCTGAGGAGACTTTCTGTCACTCAGACTCCAGTGAAAAACCATCAACTAACACCGATGTCAAAAACTCTAAAGGAGTAAATAATAATAATAACAACCCTGTAGCTGTGCTAGAAAATGACAAACATAAACTCTTTTAGGACTTTAACATACATACGGATCACCTAATCTCGGCCAGAAGACCAGACCGGACCTTATAATATTCAACAACAAAAAAAAAAAAAAGAGAATTTACAAAATTGTTGACTTTGGTGTCCCGGCTGACCACAGAATGAAACTGAGAGAATGTGAAAAGAAGGATAAGTACCTTGACCTTGCTAGTGAATTGAAAAAACTATGAAACATGAAACATTATACCAATTGTGATAGGTTCTTTTGGTGCAGTAACTAAAGGATAATTAAAGGGACTGGAGGACTTGGAAGTTGGCAGGCGAGTGGAGACCGTCCAAACTACAGCATTATTGAGAACGGCCAGAATACTGAGACAAGTCCTGGAGACTTGAGGACACTTGCTGTCACTCAAACTCCAATGAAAGACCTTCAGCTAATGCCGATGTCATCATCATCATCATCATCATCATGTCGTGCTGCTAGCACGGATATCCCTGACCCTCTGTTGCCACTTCTCTCTATCGTTCATCGCCTCCGGCAGGTCTTCAGGGCTACATCCCGTATCCTCACATAGCTGTTGTATATATCTTCGAGTGGGTCGTCCTGTTTTTGCTCGGCCATATGTGAGGGTCCATAGGAGTACATCACTTATGAGCTCGTCATTGCGTCTCCAGTAGTGTCCTGCATGTCTTGTTGGTCTAACTTGGATAGTTTTCGTGTTGGGTGGCAGGTGGTCGTATAGTTGGTGCTTTGTGGGGTGTTCCCGCCAGGCCTTGTTCAATATTACTCGCAACATTCTTGTATAATTGCCGTTCAGCTTCTTCTCCAGCCGTTTAAAACTCTAATTATTATAATCATTATTGTTATTCAAATCCTGGACGAGACTGATTGCACTTCACATAGTACTAATACCTTTGGGAAAGGTATGAATCAAATTATTCTCCCTCCAGCTATGGATAAATAGTAGGACTGACATGGTTCTTCAGCCTTGGTGAGACAACAAGTCTAGGAGAAGGAAAACTCTGAATTCAAACCTGTTAAAATCCGCTTAAAAACTGACCTTTTGTCATATCCTGCCCGAGCGGAGGGGTTGGTAAATAGGATTATTATTATTATTATTATTTCCCTATTATAAGTTTTTCACACCAGCCTTTGCCAATGATTTTCTCACTAAATTTTGAGTGACAGCAAGTCTCACCAAGTCTCCAGCACTCTCCTTACTATTATGGCCGATCTTAATAATGCAGTCGTTTGGATGGTCTCCCCTCGTCCTCCTATTTCCATGTCCTCCAGTCCCTTTCTCAATTCTTTGGTGGCTGTACCATGAGCACCAATGACAATCGGTATCACCGTCAGTTTCTTGTTCCATAGTTTTTTTCCGTTCCCTGGAAAGGTCGATGTATTAATCTTTCTTTTTGTTTCTTTCAATTTTACTCTGTGGTCAGCCGGGACAGCAAAGTCCACAATTTGGCAACTTTTCTTCTTCTTGCTGGTCGTCTTGTCGTCGGGCCGAGATTAGGTGATCCGTTTGTAAAAAATCCCTGAGGAGTTTGTGCGTCTCATTCTCTAGGATAGATGCTGTGTTTTGCATATACCATTTGTTTGTATGTTCATATTTCTATTTCTTGCACAATTCTATGTGAATCACCTTGCATACCCAGTCATATCTGGTCTTATATTCATTCTGAGATAATTTGCTGCCCTCGCTTATTATCTGATTGATCGTTTCGTCTCTATCACCACATAACCTACATTTGCTGTTTTGTTGTGCCTTATCTATTCTTGCTTTGATATGATTCGTCCTGATGGCGTTGTTTTGTGCTGCTTTTAGAAGAGATTCAGTTTCTCTCTCTTAAGGCTCTCCATTTTTAGCCATGTCCACGTCTTCTTCTGTGAGATGTCGCTTGTTAGTCAATAATTATTATTAATATTATGATTATCTTGCTCTTCTGAAACTTTTTCGCACAAGAGTATGCTGAGGGTTTTTAATTGAAATTTGAGAGACAGCAAGTCTCCTGGACTCTCCTTAGTATACCTGCCGGTCTTGCTAATGCTGTAGACTGGATGATCTCTTCCTGCCCTTTTATTTCCAAGTCTTCCAATCCCTTGATCAGACTTTTGGGGAACGTTCCGAGTTCACCAGTTTTAACTGGTCTCTCCGTCTCTTTCATGTTCCATATTTTTTTTTTCAGAATTGTTACACATAAATAAAAACGTGTTAAAAGGTGTATTGCAAATTTTCTTTCTGAAGTAGAGGAATCATATTTTAAATTGAATTACCAAAACTAGAAAATCCAGCAAACACTGCAGTCGACCCACAGAACAACTTGACTGCTGTTTCGACCTTATTAGGTCTCATCAGCTGTGTATACCATGATTTCCTCGACTCGGGATCGAACTTCTGAGCAGAAACTCTGCTACTGACCGACTGGTCTTCATCGCATATAAGCAATGCCAAATGAACTAATCATAGTAAGTCTCCAGTGGGGGAGATACACTACTGATGAGAACTTATAAGGTCAAAACAGCAGTCCAGTGGTTCCATATGTCACCCTCAGTGTTTACTGTGTTTTCTGGTCATGTTAATTCAATTTTTAGGCGTTTTGTTTTGATTGGTTAATTCCTTGATTTTAACGACATATTAAACCGTCGTTTTGAAGGTGACGGTGATATAAACTGTAAGTGGTGCGTTCGGAACAATCTCCAAAGCCTTGTTAAAGAAGCTGGAAGAGTAAGGTCTGCCAGAATACTCAGAAGGGTTCTGGAGACCGGAGGAAACTTACTGTCACTTCGACTCAAGTGAAAAACCTTCTGCTAACGCTGGTGAGAAAATCTCGAAAGAAATAATAATAACAATAATTGAAAGGAACGTTAGTTAAAGGGACTGGAAGTTTAAGTAATTAGAGGTAGGATTGAGGCCACCCAATCTACGGCATTGATAAAGTAGACCAGAATATTAAGAGGGATTCTGGAGTCTTGAGGAGATTTGTTGTCACTTCGGCTCCAGTGAAAGACCATCAGTTAACGCTGGTGTGAAAATTTCGGATGGAACAATTATAATAATAATAATAATAACCAACAAAAAAAGAGAACTTGCAAAGTTGGGGACTTTGCTGTTCCGGATGACCACAGAATAAAACTGAAGGAAAGTGAAAAGAAAGATAAGTACCTCGACCTTACTAGGGAATTGAAAAAATTATGGAAGATGAAAGTGACAATTATACCAATCCTGATTGGTGCGTTTGGAACAGTCACGAAAGTATTATTAAAGGGACTGGAGGACTTGGGAATTCAAGGTTTTACGGTGAGAGGGAGCTGGAGACTGAACAAAGACTGCAACATATTGACCTCACCAACCCCTCCGGACATAGCCGTGTATCGTTCTCGTTCTCCCGATGCTCAACCGGAAGCCCGGGGGCTCAGCTTTCTGCGGGCTTTCTCTACCACGTCTCGTTTCTAACTCATCTGGTCCCCAACTCATCTGATCTCCAACTCGTCCCCACCGAGTTATATAATAGTTCAATCGCCCACTCAATGTTTGGAATGGCATGTTTGATCGTCATCAAGGGGAAATAACTGTCATGCAGTTCACAGGTCACTCTCTTCCGGTGCATCAGTCTTTGAGTGTATCATGGGCTTTTACCTTGTCCCATTGCGTCAACCAAATCCGCCTACGTGATTTCTTTCGATTACT